>JAVCKT010027035.1:5116-18007 GCA_032273925.1 Rhynchotus rufescens | reverse complement strand
GCCCCGCCGCCCTCGCGGGGCCCCGCGGCCGCCCAGGAGGGCCCCGCTCCCCGCCGCTCCCCCCGTGCCGGCCTCGCCACCGACCCGCCGCTCTCCGGCCCCCGGCCGCACGCAGCAACTCGCACCGCCTCACGCCGCTGCACGCCCATTGGCTGCCGGCGCCGGGAGGCGGGACTCGCGCGCCGCCCGGCCAATGGGAAGCGTCGCGGGGCGGGCGGCGGCGCGGCGGTTTTAAAGGGGCCGCGCGCAGCCCGTGCACTGCCCAGGACGGCAAGGTGCATGCAGTGTATGTGTTAGCGAGAGGTACTATGGAGAGCCCCAGTGCCCTATAGTGACTGCTAAAATAGATGTGTCTCTGCTTTCCTATGCTTATTTTGTGTGACACCGGGCACACAGCTCTAGCAAAATACACCCCTATTCAAAATATTTCATTTAAAATCTTTTTCTAATAGGCTTTTTATCCCTCTTCTCCCTTTTTTTTTTTAATGCTTCCATTGCCCAACAGTGTCAAAAGATGCCGTGGTTTGGGCTAAAGGCTCGTTTCATTGACTGAGGGAGTAATCTGGAGACACTTCCTACACTGATGGCATCTCGTGATTTCCAAGGAAAATGAGCTCTTCATACAAGCAAAAAAAATATTCTTCAGACCTGTATTAACATACGAGCTGTTGCACTGTGCTTTGAAGCAGAAATATCTTCTTGCACATTTTTTTGCAGGCACCTGCATGCTTGCTTATGTGCTGTGCTGACAGGAGTGTGAAAAGTGTGTGTCTTTCCAGCACCGGGATTGCTCACCTCGGAATACCAGCGAAACAAAAACTGTCCTGACTTCAGAACATTCTGGGAGGTGATAAGATGCACAGATTTCTGTGCGGTGCTATAGCAATCGTGATGCCTCTGCTGCAGGTAACTTACAACTCTGGACTTTGCTCTGGTTTTGCACTAAGGTAACTCAGCCAAGTTCAGTAAAGCTACCCCTGTGTTAAAGTAAGTACAAGCCAGATCTCACTGCCTGAAGCTCTCCTTGGTGAATGCAGTGACTAATCCTACATGGATACTGTGCATCCATTCAACTGAATCATACATACAGCAATATATAGTTTGAGACTTGGATATCACAGGCATGCAATGTAGGGAAAAGAACTTCAGCTAAACTAATTACAGGTATGCACTTAATTGAGCTATGGAGGTTACTCTAATTGCATGTGCGGTAGCACTGAGTTACACCTTGCCTTTTTTAAGAGCCTCTCCTCCTGGAAGCACTTGTCCAGCTCTGCAGGTCCCAAACATGTCTGTGGACACCTCGGCTGGCCGTGGGTCAGGGTCTCAGGCTGGAACAAAACATCCTTAGGAAGAAACAGACCGTGCTGCTCTGCTCAGCATCTCGAAGGAAGCCCAGAGCCTGTGTCTGCGCCGCTGTGCAGGAGCAGCCCTGGCACGTGAATCGCTGCCAGCTTCACACCTCACCTGCAGGGACGTCCTCGGCTGGGGGCAGCGCAACCTGGATTCACCCAATGCCTTTTTCAAGGGTACGTGCTCCAGCAGCCATCTGGGTGGCTGCAACATGTGGTGGACACCGGCGCACAGGTCCTGTCGGGGTGCAGCCCTGCAATGAGAGGTGCATTTGTGAGCCCTCCCTGTCAGGAGGGGAGATGCAAACACCCCAGAGCCCACAGCTCCCATGCAGAGCTGCTCAAGCTTTTTCTGCCATTTGCATACCTAATAATATATATATGAGGTACATGTAATTTATGATAAAACCTCAGCTTCGTCACTGATCTGCAGTTTAGACTCCCGATGACTCCCACCACAAGGGCTATGTTTGCAGCGCTTACGCACGCTGGGGCTCTTAAGCTTGAGGCTTTTATCGCTGGAACCACAAGAGCAGCTCTAAGCAGCAGTGCCTTCTCCTGGAGGAGATAAGACGACTTTGCTCAGAGACCTAGTTCTGTGCTTGGCTTCTGTCACGCAGCACCGCTTGGCGAGGGCTGCCTGGTTTATGTGATAGCAGAGACTGACTGACTTAGGGAAAAACAGAGACTTTTCCTTTATATAAAAACAAATGACACATTAAAAGTGTTTTTAATTTTGGAGTTTGTGTTTTTTGGGGATTGTGCCAAATCGTGGAGACCATATTCCCCACCCTGTCCTTCTGGAGGAATTTGGATTTGGCTAAGGAACGCACCATAAGGCTTGTTCCCTTTCCTCTCCCTTACTCTTAAAATATTTAATACTATTAAAACTCACCCCCACCCCTCTTTTTTTTTTTTTTTTTTTTTTTTTTTTTTTTTTTCCCCCCTGCAAATGGTGAATTCTGAAGAACAGGAATGTTCCTGAGAAGAAACCCAGGCAGAATCCCACTCAGCACAAGT
The DNA here is from genome assembly GCA_032273925.1 of Rhynchotus rufescens. Classification (NCBI taxonomy): domain Eukaryota; kingdom Metazoa; phylum Chordata; class Aves; order Tinamiformes; family Tinamidae; genus Rhynchotus; species Rhynchotus rufescens. The sequence continues at coordinate 15,635 of JAVCKT010027035.1, read as the reverse complement.
CAAAGATTTCTTGCATAGCTAAAGCATGTGTTTGCAATCCCCAATTGCTGGAGCCCGTGAGCCCTGCCAACATATGTTGTTCCCTTCAGATGTTCTCAGACAGCCCTAAGTGGAGTCCAGGGCTCTCTGCGCACAATGCTTAGCTAGGGAATTCATTGATTTACCAGCCTGTTCATGGCCAAAAGGCTCTCCACAAAAGGAAGGCAGACAGGCAACCTACCCTCCCAAGAGCCTGCATTAACAACGGCCAGAGCCATTTGCCTGCAGGCCTCTAAGTGCCACAAACCGGCTCCATCGTGGCCACTGCGAGCTTTGCTGCTGATAAAAACCTACCACCCTAGGCTTCAGGTAGCATCTGGGACTGCCAAACTCCATTAAAATCAGCATGCACAGCCCCAATGAAGTCTACTCCTGGAAGAGGAAAGATAGAACCCTTCCCATAAGATCCCTAAAGGATGTCTAAAAGATGCTAAAAAGCATATTTGCAAAGAAACCTTTGTCTTTGCATCATGCAGGGGCCTGCAGCAATTCCCCAGTCAAGCCAGTGCCAGGCCTGGGCAAAGAACAGTTGTCTTTCCGACGACCTTCTCCTCTAGGCTGAGCCTGCCAAGACTCTTGCCCCCAGAGGCTCAGAGAGTCTGTGCTGACACCTGGTGTCATTGCCTAGCAGGCTCTCGATGTCATGGGTGCCACATGCTGCATGTTGCACACCCATCCTTTCCTCAGGACCTTGACCCCTCCGTTCCTTGCCTTACTGGCTTTTCCTCTGTATTGTCTCCAGTTCATTCCCCTTCCATGTGTGCCCAGTTGGACTTTACAATTTCTTGAACACACAGTGCCACAATGAAGGCCCGGAGATTGCAGGAGAAACAGAAGGGTCTCTGAATGTCAGATCTTCAACCTCAGCAGCTGAACGACCGGGCAGAGCACTGAGGGTCTGGCTCCTTCACACTCCCACAGAAGGTTCTCCCCATCTTTACTGGGGTACAGCAATAAGATTGCAGTAACACAGGGGCAGCAGCAGGCTCTGCTGTCTTGTCACTGGGAGCTGGTGGCTGTGCCAGCCTGTACAGTCCTGCAGAATGGAGATGCCCTGGAGTCAAGATCTGAGACCATGCCCAAGCAGTTTGGTATTAGTGTTAAAAAGAACATTAAATTGGCTTTTATAGTATTTTCTACAAAACCAAAACCGGTTGGACCAGAACAGACAGAGCTCAATTCAGATTGTTATATCTGTGGCAGACCAGTTTTGTGGAGCTCCTTGCACTACAGAGAGGACAGAGCCCAGTGTTTTCCCAATGCCTGTCACCCTAGGGGTAACCCCAAGGTAAAACCCTGCTTAGATTTAGCAGGAGGGTCAGCACTTGGCTCCCAACCTTCCTATGAGCTGGGACACTGGGTTCATCTGACACAATTTATTTTCCTGGAGACTCTCGTGTCCAGAGTTTTGGGAAGAGTCCATGGTCTTAGCTTTGAAGGTCTTAAAAGCTAAGTTTTTAGTGTAGAAGCATTTCAGTCAGAGAAGTAGCCACAATTTAAGCAGGAAGGCTCTGGGATTTTCCAGCAGGGCTGCTTCCAGAACAGGATGTCTCTTTCCCTGCTCTGGGAGACCAGAACTTCAGGACTTTCTAGTGCACCTGGTATTCGCTTGGTCACTTATATAAGTGCTCCTCATCATCTGTGCATACGTGGCACATGAGTTGTATGGGCCTGAGCTGATGCTTGAGGACAGCAAGAAATGAAAACTTCATCAGAAGCCAGCTCAGTCACCAGAAATGATGATGGATTAATTGTAATAGGGGACGGGAAACAAAACCCATGCTGTGCCTCATGATTAATTAAGAATAAGGATCAAATAAATGCTGAGGTAGGGAACGCATTTTCTATAACTGAGGCAGTTACTTTAATTGGAAGTGTTGTTAACACAACTGCCTGATGGAGGACAGTGCAATAGCACAGCAGGGCTGCTGCGCATCTGCAGGCAAAAAGCCGACCAGCTTCAATCTGCAAATTTCTGAAGCCAAAAGAACAAGTTTAAATTTAAAACTTCTGTTGGAGCTCATGCTTCAATTGGGCTCTGTGCCAGGACATGCAAAGACTCAGGGCATTAAGAGTCTCATGTAGAAGGAAAGACGGTGGGGAGTCATTTGAGCTGGCTAGTTATGTACTGAGCTATAGTGGGATCTGCCTTCATTCCCTTTAAACTAACTTGTGGTGAGGAAATTGGGGGAAAAGTGAGATTTTATCACTTGTAATAGTGATAAAGCTAGGGCTAGGCATGGCTCTGGATGATACAACCCCTGTGTCCTACACGGAGACCAACAAATGGGTGCCAGCTCTGAACTGGCTCAGCCAGTTTTGGTAACTGGGCTGTCCCTGAGAGCACCCCAAATCACTAATTGACCATCATTAAGGACACTGAAGGAGCTGCTTAGTTGGCTGAAGTTTTCTGCTTGCTTTGGAGCATACTCCAACAGAATCCTTTAGCCAGTGAATAATCAGACAGGTCTGCGTCTACCCTTGTTCTTCCAAGAAGCTCTAAGTGCTTTATAAAGCCACAGGCAAGTTTTTCTATAATGGTGTCCTGGCTATGACACAGAGTTTCCCGAGGTGCAAGCAAGCAAACAGATTCACCGAGGGCTGTGTTGTGTGTTGGCACCTCAACATATCTTCCATAGCACAAAGCAAGGCACCTTTCTGTCAATAAAAGCTCAGCAAAGCAGCAAGTGCTAACTGTCAACAGTAGCAAAGTGATGCAAATGCTACAAGCATGAACACCAGGTACCAAAATTGAATGGGTTTTTGGTAATGAAACAATGTGTTTTACCATGTGGGCTTTGTCCCTGCTGGTTATTGCTGCAGCTCCCTGAGTCTTTGCAGAGGCAGTTCTTAGATGGACAGGCTGAGAATGATCACCAGGAATCTGGGCAATCCTTTGCTGGGGCTCTTCACTGCCAGAAGCTGCTTTGGAATTTTCACAGTTGTTTCCCTAAATATCTGACAGATTGGACAAAATTAAAGAAATATGGGCCTTGGGCTTCTAGGCATACTGGGAAGTAACTAATCAGGCTTCCAGCTGAGCCTAACACAAGGAAGAACACTGCTGGCAATAAAGGCTGACAAACTGGGGCCATTAAATGGGTATAGGCTTACAGAGAAGCCTCCTCCTGCCATCTGGACCACGTTCATCACGATGAAAGGGAACCCAGGCACTTGTGGGGGTTTTACTTTATCCCAGGGACCTTCTCAGACAATGGGAAGAGAAAAACATCACTCCAGAGCTGGCCTTGTGGCTGCAGGAGAGCTCATATGGTCAGACAGTTCACACGTGGGCAGCCCGTGGAGCAGTGAGGACCAGGGCCAGGCGATGTCTGTAGCTGCTCATGGGCCTGCAGCCCAGCCCACTGTGCAGACACCAACCTTGCAGCCAGGACTTCGCTGATCTGAGGCCTGGAGTGGAGAGGGTGCTCAACATGATCCCACCAACCGGTCAGGGGGATGGATATTGGCTCCCGGGAGGTGCTCACAAGGAGACCAGCAATGTGGTCTGCAGGTGAGTGAGCAGCAACCACACCACTTGGCCATCCTGGGAACAGAGCACATGCAAAGATTTAAGAGGGAAAAAGGAGGCAGGGAGAAAGGAACTAGCAGGAGGATTAGAGAAGTGACAAGTGAGAAGATGAACAGCGCAAAGAGTTATCCCTCCTTCATGCTCCTGGGTGGGACTCTACCAGCAACAAAACAAGTATCACACAGAACCAGGTGTGACAGGACCAGGTAACCTGCCCCCAGTCATTAATAAACCCACAGGTTCAAGCCTGGCTGAAAGTCAAGTACTATCTCCTCGTCTTGTTACGTGCAACCGCAAGGCTGTCGGGAGAACGCCAGTGAACAGGCAGAAGAAAAGGAGCTGGACTGAATTTGCAAATGGAGAAAAAAAAAAAACCAAAAAAAACCCCATAAGTCTGTTGTTAAGAAAGAATGGGAACTAGTTCTGTTTATTCTGATTCATTTTGTTTGGTTGTCTGTGCCCTGAAATTACAACACAAAAACTTTGGGGGAATCATTTTAGTAAAGGAAACAGAAGAGCAACAATTTGCTTTGCACAAGCTGATAGTTTAGAGTTCATATAAACATTGTGCCACTCACTGAACTGGAAAAAAAACTTGGCTCAGAAGCGGTCACTAAATTGAGGAAGGATTTGTTGATAAGCTGCTCCTGGGGAACAGGCTCAGAGTAATGCGAAAGATGGATGGGAAATGGTGCAGCAGAGCCGAGTTTGGAGCTTTGCAATCAGAAAAGAATACTGCATGGTCTGGGTTTTTTTTCTGATTCCCTCCCCATTTTCTGCCCATTTAGCACCAGGAAAATACGTACTTTTGACAGTAAAAATACCTGTGCCTGAAGAGGTGACACTGGGTCATGCTAGTGCTGTTCTGTGGCAAAGCAGCTGCTGTGCCCTACTGCATCATCCCTGAACTCCTGGGTAGCTTTGCTTCAACTTGCTGGAGAAAAATGTAATACATCTACTAAGCTACGGATCTCAGGGTGATCAGCATTACCTTGACTTCAAGCATCTACACTTCCCAACTCCTTGCATTTGTGCAAAGAAACAAACCACAATGGTTTCTACTTACCAGAAAGCTGCCTCCACCTAGAAGCCCGTGGGGGAATCTCACAAGAACTTCAGAGGCGGTTGCAGTAGTTTTCCTAAATGTCACCTCCACATGTCTCGGTCAACGCAAGTCCCACTGCTTTGCTTGGGATGGCTCTTGGGAAGAAAGGTTTGGGAGCAAGTTCCAGAGGACTGGAGTGCTCATGCTGTAGCTGGCAAGGAGGACATGGTGCCGGCAAACATGGAACATCTGGTGAGATGAAGAAATCCAGAGGAGCCCAGTGCAGCTCCTTGCTCCAGGAGATGAAGCTTCGGGCCTGTTTCGTTGGAAAGATGTGATGCATTTACAGATGCTCCCAGAAAGGGGCAGCAGAGACTAAATGCAAACGACGAACTCCCTCATCACGGAGAAGTTAAAATAGTGAAAATTAGTTTTAATGGCTTTTTCCTTGGCATACGGAGGCTCCACCACACGTCTGTTCAAATAAAAACAGCAGGATCTGTACAGGTCAAAATGCTTAAGAGTAACACAGTAGTGTCAAGCCACTGTGAGGCCTTCACCCGCTTGCTGAAGGAAGGCAGCAACCCTGCCCCTGTTTCAAACAGGAACACTGTGTGGTCCGTGAGGGCCAGCCCGGGCCCTGCAGTGCCTCAGAGTGGCACTCTGTAATGCCCTGTGTGACACATCTGTCACAGCAGCAGCATCACACACCTCCTGCAGCTCCTTCTGCTGCAAACAAGGGAGGTCCTGGACCACCTTTGCACTCTTGCGGCTCACTTGAACCACAAAAAGGCTTTCTAGTGTTGCTTCCTCAAGTAAAAGGCATAGTTTTTAAACGTGAGAAAATCCTCTGTGTTTTGCTTAAACTAAGCCACTTACCTCATTCCTAGGCTACTATTTTATGCCATTCTCTTGCACAACCTGTAGCCCACAGCAGGAGCGTGTGCTTCTGACGGCAAGGAAGTCCAGGAGCTCCAGTTGTGGGACACCACCAGTAGGCAGCAACCACAGAGCCGGCCTCATCCTCAAGGTATTTCTGGTCTAAGATTAAGACTTCAAAACAGGAAAGGAATCAAGCAGCAAAGCAAGCTGAGAGAGCAGCTATCTGCAGCAGAGGAGCTGAGACAGTAACAGCTTCATCAGGAAACCAGTGAGCCCTCCTGATCCTGCTCTCAGCATAGCTCAACACACCAGCAAATCTGGCTGCAGACGACAGTGTTGGCTTCCCCTGAAGCCAGTGGCAACCCTCCCACTGGCTTTAATGGGAGCATGACTCCCTGCCAGATCTCGTGCTTCCCATTCCTTTGCTGCAGCCATGAGAGCAAGCTTCCCTTCCAAGGCTGTGTCTGCAGCTAGGGCCTTCAGGAGCACAAGTACAGCTCTCCTTGCAATCTGAGAAGCGGCCACGGGAAAGAAAGAACAACTTTTTAACAGAGACAGTGACTACACAGTGAACAACCTGCTTAGAGATGAGGGGCTCCCTGCACTGCAATCACTTCTTTTGGCTGCCTGCAAGGCATGCACCAGGTTCAGCAAGCTGCTCTGGCTGAGATGAAGCATTAGTGGGCGAGATGGCATGAGATGGACTCTGCAGGTAGCAACACTTGGCTCTCCTGGCCCTAACCCTGGCTCCCTATCTGCTTACCCAGCAACCTCAATACAGAAGGGGACATGCAACAACACAGTAAACCAGTGTGGAAGATTATGATGGGCCATTTTACACTAAGTCTAACAGGCTGCTCTATCCCTGCTGCTCTTCTGGCAACGGAGTGGATGACAATGCAGGGAGGTGGAAAGAGGCTGCACCCTGACCATGCACAGGAGTCTGCACTGCCCCAGCATGAACCGTTACTTAGATCATGGTGATGGGGGCTTCTGACACTTACAGGACAGGGAGACTCGGCTGCTGAGATGAGCATCTTGAAGTCTCAAAGTCGTTTTGGAAATGGCAAGGTCAGGGCTCTTGTTCCTTGGAAAGCTGTGCTTTGCTTGGTAAAAAGAAGCCAACAGTTTTGTAAGGGAAATCCTGAAGGGTGTTTTGTTGTAAGTCAAACATAGCAGCTTACCCTTACCCGCATTTACAGGACTCCCAGTCTTCTAGACATAGTAGAAAGAGTGTTTGCCCCAGAAATTCAGGACTCACCAGCATGGTGCTGACCACCTGCATTATTTCCTAGGTGCCGCAGCATGTCTATTGGACAGATTGATGTCTGTAGAGCTGACTGCTTGCATATCAATTCTAGAGGCTAAGGAAATTCTTCAAATCCCACAGCACACATGTGTACTGCTACAGAAAAGTAGGTGGAGATGTGCCAAGTTGCAGCTCCTCAGTTGCTACCCCTTTAACAAACGCCCTGCAAAGAAAACTGGAACATATGGCAAAAAAGAGCAATGATAACATAGACTATCTGGCAAAAGGTGGAATTCAATATTAATGGTTTTCTTTTAGTCACAGTGTTTCCTGTTTCTGTCTTAACTCTCTAAAGCCAGCAATGCTCTGAGAAGGGCTGCAAACTTCTGCACCACCAAGAAGCCTTTCAGTAGAAGATCTCAAAGCATTCGTCAAACATTAGAGACATGTCCCTGGAGGTCCTCAGAAGCTGCTAGCCAGGCTCCCCTCATCACAAGTCATCTCTCTGCGCCATCCACATTTTGCTTTAGCCTAACAAGGTACCTGAATGACTAAGCTGACTTTCCATAAAAGATTTGGGCTGGAAACACCTCTAGGAAGATGCTTCCCATTAAGGATTGAGGCCTGCAAAAGAGCATGATGCTGGCTGGGCACAGCACCGCGGACAGAAGCGTCAGTGCTTGCTCCATGGCCAGCCCTTCGGACTGTCTCCTCTCCTAGACGATGCACTGTTTTCCCTGCAGGACTATTGATGGAAATTAATGGGCAGAGCTGGCTGAAGAATTTCCATTAAAATAGTATTTTTGTTTCGCCAGAAACAAAACCCTGAAAAATATCTAAGCAAATTTTGAGAAATATGAGGATGCTTTTGACATTCTTTCTCCCCACTGAGAGATAAATCTGTTTTTACATCCATCCTGCAGGGAGGCTGGAAAACAACTGAGCTAACATGTATCTCTCTTTTTAAATATATAGCTATAAATACTCAGTAGCCCACAGGTAGCAGTTCCTCTAGAGAGGCACACAGGGACAACGGACAACCAGGTCTCTCACAGAAGCTGCCCAATGGCCTATCAACCAACGGCGATGATTTCCAGCATAGAATTTCTCTTTTAGACAATACTTGGTGTTTTTTAAAGAACGAATGGATCTAGATGTGCATTTCATACCTCTTCCTTAAGGCAGCAGTGGCAGAGGAGTGTGCTGGGCAGCATCCTGCGTCCCTGCAGGGCTGAGCCACGGTGACCACTGCTGACACTCATCCTACTCCAGTCTGGTAGCCCAAGCCACAGCTTTCAAGCAAGCCCAACTGCTTCTCTCCAGCCCCGCGGCCGAGGCAGATACCCCCGGGCACGGGGCCCAGCCGGTGTCTGGGCTGTGGGAACATGCAGGGCACACGTGCAGGGCCTGGCAGCAGCTGCAGGGCTCTGCTAATTGCAAAGCCCGTCGCAGTGCCTGGCCACTGCCTGGCAGCCTCGGCGGCTCCGACGGAATAACAAACGTGGTGGTTCAGTGGTGCCTCCAGGCACCCTTCTCGAGGCCTGTCACATGAAAGGGACACAAAAGGAAGGGAGGCCACACAAGATGCACAGAGGTCAGTTTTGGAGACCCTCTCTGATCACCTCTTGGAGGGGTTACTGCGAGACGCTACGAGGCCGATGGCCCCTCTCTGCTCATACGCTTTGTTGTTTAAACTCTCCTTTTAAAACCTGGGAGTTCTTCCCATCCAAAGTAAACATGCTGCAGTCCTGGCTGTCCAAGGCAGTTATGCAGTTGGAAGGTCGCTCTCCAGGCAGATGGGCCCATTCCTAAAGAGTGTGAAGAGATACAATAGAGATACAACAAAAAGATGACAAAAAAAAAATTAAAAAAAAAAAAAAAAGCACACAGAACAGATAACTAGCCTTCATGTATCAGTAACATTTGAGGTACCACACTTTTCCTACTCACCTGCCTCCAAATTAGGATGAACAGAAGGTTGTTGAAGTGCACGTTGTACAGAGAGGCACCACCACGCATTTTCAGCACAGCTCCAAGTTCTCAAGGAAGAAATTCTGCTGAGAATCATTCCCACAGCCTGTCTGTGATGAGATGCGTGAGCTTCACACAAAAGATGACCACAAGTGATTCTTGCTGGCGAGAGAATTTCTGAAGCTGCTTTCCTTAATCCATCAAAACAGGAACCTTTTGAAATGCAGAGCCGTGCAGTTCTTCTCTGCCTGGAACTCCACAACGCACTCGTGTTTGTATTACCATTTTTCAGTAACAAAAAAAACCACCTTTCCCAGCAGACCAGGTGGTGTTGGGCAGAAGCAGTGCATGGCACAGTTTCCACTCCACCAAAGGATGAAGGTCCTGAGCTTGGTGAACGGATGCAGCAATGGGGTGCATGGGGCTGAGGCAGCAGGAGGTGCTCCCTGGCTGTACTCTTTGGAAAGGACTCAGCCTTCCAGGGAAGCCCAGGTCATGCCAGCTTGCTGTCAGCTTAGGCTGACAAGGTACCCCAAGACTTGCAAGCCAGTGAGGGACGTAGGTGGAACTGGAGGAAGGGACCTGAGTGCCACACAGCTGAGAAGAGATTATCCTTTCCTCTTGGTACATTGGGGCACCAGAGCAACCTGACCCCTTCCCAATGGATGGTTTTGCTCCAACATAAAACCGCACGTGCCCGGCAGCCTTCAGGATTGGGCTGTGCCCATGGAGCAGCTGCCAGCCCCGGAACACCCCGGAGGAAACTCCAAGAGCTGCTCACCAGGCAGCCCTCCCACCAGCATGAGCTCCAGCTTGGCCACAGCTCTCCATCGGAGCCGGGCTCCCTTCTCTCCAACCAGGCCCTTGGGCTGGTGTTTTGCTCATACAGACTCTCTGTGCTCGACTTTGCAAGCACAACGTGACCAGCCCCACTGCCTCTTGATTTGTCAGCATGCTGGGACCCCCCAGACACCAGGATTTTGCTGACAAACGACGTTTCACACTTACCAGAGCTGTCAAACAGGGCCTGGATTTATCTGACTCCCAGTCTCAGTGCAAGACAGATGTAGGTAATGTACTACTTACAGCTTCACTCCTGCTCCTTAATGTTCACAGCTAGTTCTTGGGTTTGCTTTGTATTTTCAAGTTCAGAAACCTTATTAAAGTTGTTATGGAAAAAATAAATTTATTATTCAACATACTCAATCTTTTCAAAATGGAATGATCCTCATTTTTTTTAGTTTTCATTTACAATTGGTTCCATTCAGTTTGACTGTTTTTATCTTTTCTATTCATAACCAGCACCAAAAAGAAAATTACCATGGATACAGTACATATGCAAATTAACTAATGGAAAAATATATACATTTCACTCTGTAATGAAAAACTTACATGATATTATTGCCATGGAGGATATATCCCTGTATTATAATAAAATATCAAGCAATAATCAACTGCTAAGATTCTTCTCCACCAACAAAACATAGCACCATACATGAGATAGTGAGAATCTACACTCAATAACACAATTGTGCAACTAGAAATGTACAGTACGTTAGTAACAGTACAGAGTATTGTTTACAATATGGAAATATCACCACTGTAATCAAAGGAGTGTCAATATCTTACGAACAACAACTAAAAGAAGTATTGTCATAGATACACTGAAACAAACGGCTTTCTCTTCACCAGTATGTAGTAACTCAGGGCAGAGTATAGCTGTAAAGTCATAGAAAAGCTCCTATAAAATGATACAAAACAGAAGTACAGAAGTATTGAATTAAACTTTTTTTTTTAATTA
>JAVCKT010027032.1:0-10739 GCA_032273925.1 Rhynchotus rufescens | reverse complement strand
TCAAAAAAAAAAAAAAAAAAAAAAAAAAAAAAAAAGATTCCACCCCCATATCTAAAATGGAGCCTCTTCTTGTCTCTGACAGCTTTCAGCAAGATCTTTTTATTAAAGAAATGGGAGCAGGGGGAAGGCAAACATGCTGCTTTCTGCCATTTCATACCAAGAGATCACAAATGCCCAGAAAGGCAAGGAGAAGCAGATTCTGTTTCACCTTGACTCGTTGTCTCATCTGCCAGCAATTCTCCCTTTATCTGTGGCTCTCTAAGCTCCATCAGCTGCTCCACCTGGGCCTACTAAGAATTAAGAGTCTCCTTATCTGTGGAGGACAGTCAAATGAAGTACAGCCAGAAATTCTTGATACAGCCTTCTACTATACTTAAAGTATGTACAAAATACCAGTCATCTTCTTTACAGAAGTAGTAGAAAAGTTATATTTTTTAACATGTTCCCCAACAATATTATCTCTTTTAATATGTTTCCTAATAAAAACCCTGCTAAAATGGCTGAAAAAAAAATGAAAAAGTATACTGGGAATTTCAGCATTGCAAGCCTGATCAGTAATGACAAAGGGAAAATACATGGGTCTGTTATGTCTGCTCTCTTCAAAATATTAATTATTTTGGAAATAAGTGCTTATCCAATGCTTGTGACTGGCAGAAGACAAACTTTGTGACAACATTTGGTTATCCGTGGGAGACTTGTTCTAAGTGCATTGGAATTTAGAGCATTTGATGGCGAGAGAGGCAATTGGCATTAAGGTAACTAGATTTTTTGAACAAGTAGTGTATTTCTTTAAAAGAATGTACTTAGTCTAACTTTTTATTTCAAATGTTGTGTCAAAGGCAGCTATGGATCCAGAACAACTGAATAGCAAGACCTTCTTAAAAAATTGGCCTGCTCTTCCTATAGAAAATATCCAGAAGTTCTGCTGTATTTTGGCTATCTTTCAGTGAGAGGGACATTTGAAAATTATCTTTATTAATAAAACTATCAGAAATAAGTCTAATTCTTGTTTATCAGAAAGGCCACTTTTTGTTTTTTTCCCTGTGTGTCCCCCTTTCCAGCTCTACACAAGCCATCCCTGTTATTCCTCAAGGCTCTGTAAGCGTTGGGTTAACATGTTTTCTGTGTAGACACAGTGTGCTGTAGCACATTAACCAGGTTTCTTCAGCTCTCCTGCGTGACACCACACCAAGCGCCAGGCTGCGTCGGGGCTGAAAAGGCTTCTCGGTGACTCATTACAACAGGAGGCAAAATCAGCTGGTGTAGTGAAAAAATAATACAGGTTTATCTGGAGTAAAGAAAACATGTTATTCAGGAGGAAATGATCCATAACTGCTCATTATTAAAGCCTTTAAAAATTACTTGTATAAGGAAAAAAAAAAAGGATTGCATAATAAATTTAACTCCCTGGTGTGTTCTCATAAGCACTAGTGAGCCAAACTGTACTGGGAGCCAAAACACACACAAGTTCTGAATGTGATTTTCAGCTAACCTCCTATAGGTGTTTTTTGCAACATTTAATAATTGATCCATTCTTTATTGGAAGAAAATGAAGGTGGTAACCATGTGAAAGTTTCCTTTCTTTCAAGATGGAAAAACAAAAGAAAGAGTATGAATTGAAAAATTACACTTGAAATTTCTCCCTCTTACCAGTCAAAAAAATGAATTTAAATACAATGATATCACTGTTAATAGAAAACATATGGATATGAGAAAGTACTTTCAGCTTACCTGAGTCACTCTTGTTCCAGACCTGATCACAATGTTCTTCTCTGAGCTCCTTTCAAACTTCTGCTATAGTTGCTGTTATCCGACATCTAGGTTTCACTACAGAGGCAACTGCAATTTAGTTTTGGCTGAAGGGTTCATAGTTTGCAGTGACAAAAGGGAAAAGGGTAGCAAAAAAATAGCAGAAAGAGAAGATAAATCACCTAATGTCCTCTGATCTCCATGGTCTGCTGCTTACCAGCAGTGGCCTCAAGCAGGGCACAGATGCACATACATGGGTCTATAACGTCAGTCTCTGAAGCCAGCTTCTCCTTCCCAGCTGTTCCAGTGCTGCAGGAAGGAAGAGGATGAGGGAAGGAGGAAGACGCTGTTGCCAAGAGGTAGGAGTAGAGGGGTGCTGCTAGATGCTCCCTTGCTTCCCCAGAGTTTTACTGTGCCCACCTCACTTCCAGAGAAACTATTGGCCTCAGGCCAGAAGGGGAATTTCATGAGTTACGTTGTGCTGTGTGTGATTGATGGTCAAATTGCTACCATGCTCACCTATACATTACATGTATAACAACTGATAGACCCTTGCTGAGCTCTCAAGAATTTAGTGAGGCCAAGACACAGAAACTCATATGAATGTGCACTCGCACTTAAAGATGTGAAAGAGTGTTGCCATCTTGCTCTGGGTGCCAAAATATCTTATTAAGGTCACGGTGCTGATGTTACATCATGTTTATATTCTAATATCCTTCTTTTAATAGCTAATAGCATTCTGAAACTTTTCTATTTTCCAGACCTGATTTCTGTCCAAAATATGATTTTATTTGGAAAGTTTGAACTAAAATGGTTTGATTTTTTCTTATTTACTTGGATTTTGAGAACTACTGGAAAATAAATTTGTGTTTAAGTCCAAAACATTATTCAGTCTTTGGTCTTGGCTGATTAATAAAACATTCAGTTCAAACAAAATCCACCTGCTTTCTGCCTAGGGAAGAACATCAGCAAGTTTTCCATTGCAATAGTCTGTGGCCTATGTATTTTAGGGCTTAATCTTTGTACATTAACATGAGTTCTGGACAAAAAGTAGTCAGTGAGAATGAAAGATGTGATGCCAAAATGGGATCACATAACAAGGAATATGAACAAAGGGGGAAATAAAGAAGTGCTGCAGCCTGAGAAAGGCTCTGAAAAAGCTGGGAAGGGCAGAAGGGTGAATTACTCATATCTCTGATCAAAAAAACATTACTATGTCTTAGTTGTTTCTCATTCTTCTCACCGTTTTTTTTTTTTTTTGGCAGTTGCATTGCCTCTGGGAAGGCCCTTAGCGTCCTTTCTTATTTTCTTCTTGTGAATGTCTCTTGTCAGCTTGTGGCAAGTACTTGCACTCCTTGACTGATCTCCTTTCAGTGCTTCTGCAAGGGCCACAGGGTTGTCACATAGTCATGCATTTGCTTTAGGTTGCCAACATCACCTGAACGAAATGATCCATCACTGATGGGGCTTTGGTTTAACTGCTCTATCTGTCACATAGGGCAACTTTGAATGTGAATATATCTTTTTTTTTTTTTTTTTTTTCCCCAGCAAAGTGGGCATATAACAAGCCATGATACTACATAGGCTTTAGCAGGCATGGAAGAGGCTGTGTGAGACAGTTCAGAACTATAATGTTCATTTTCTGTGTGTGTCTTTTCCTGCTGGTGTGCTTGTCCTCACAAAGTGGTGCAGATGCTGTGCAGCGGTGTGACTGATTTCATTTTTGCGCTACCCTGAGCATTTCTGCTGCTACTGGCTCAGATTTTCACAGCTCAAAGGAAACTCTTCCTGAATATTTTTCCGCTTCTGTGTATGGGTTTCCCACTGTGTTTGAGTATCCTCTCATTGCTGAGGGTTACTGGAATGTTGGTCCTTTTTCCCTATCCATTAAGAGTGACCAGTAGCAGACATTTACTTCCTGTGCTTAGTTCTCTGACCAGTGTCAAGCTCTACTTATTCCACGTAGATAGATTTTACCTTCCACTGCTCTCTACAATCTTGCTTTTGGAGTCAGGACCCACCTTGATCTCCACAAGTATCACTTGTGTTTGTAACCATGAACCAGAAGACACCTTTTCTGGTTCTCTAGCATATAACCTTCTCCATTTTATAGACTAAGAAGAGATGACATCTTTGAAAATTCGATATTATGCAACACCAGAATATTTGCAGACTCAACAGCAAGGAAGCAGGATGTTTTGCATACATTGGAAACACCCTCAATATCTGCCAGAATTATCTGAAGAGCTCCAGAGATATCTGTGTTCAGAGTATCAGAAGACACTGAAAACTGGAAAATCACAATGAAGTTCAACTCAGGATATGAAATAAATTTAATTTATAGTATACACCAATGCAGAGACGCAAGTGGTGCAAAAAGTGAATCGTCTCTTTATTGATCACTGATTGCCATAAACGAAAGCAAGCTTGCACTGAAGTGGGAATCTCTGCACATCTTAGTGTGCACTAGAATGCGATACTAGTGTCACTAGTGTCACTAGAATTACTTGTGGGATGAACTCAGCAGCACTCCTCCTGCAGCACTTTGAAGAACTGAAGAGACTGGATAGGGCAAATCAAGACTTTTGAAGACATATTCGAACGAACCCAAGTAATCTGATAAGAAACTGAAGATGTGGCTAATGAGCCTAGTGCCTATATTTACTAGCTGCCTTCAGGCAGGAAAAACAAAGGAAAAAACAAAGGTGGGAGTAGGTTTCACCTACAATCTGGGTGAAGTCCAGATTGGAACAGCAGCTGTGCAGTGTGGACATCCACTGCTCAGCTTGGGAAGTGAGGTGTGCAGGTGAGAGAAGTGAACATTGACTCAGAGCATCAAGAATGGGCACTAATCTCTGTTACTGCAGTCATTGTACTGACAGTGATATGACTCACACAGCTCAGAGCAGCTCAGGAATGATTATCCAGTGATCTGACTAACAATTCGTCATCGGAGAGTATTGAATTGTTTGTCAATGGGCTTACAGGCAGTAGTGTTGGAGCATCTTCATTGCCACACAGTACCTTGCACTTCAAGAGAGCTTTTCAGTTCAGCATGAGTGCAAACTTTAAGTATGGGAGACCAATTTTCACTTGCTTTATCTCTCCAGAAATGAAAATACGACAAAAGAAAACAGAACTCCATTAGCGAAAATGTTCATAGATATCGACTTGAGAAGGTTGCTTTTGGAAACACCAACTAGAAATCAGCTGGTGCTGACAGCATGTGACAGCTTCTCAAAGTATGAGGTGGAGTAGCCACACAGGCATAAAAAGCCCTGTCAGTGAGAGATACATTATGTAGCTCTTGTTGGCCTTAAGCTATCCGTTTTTTTTTTTTTTTTTTTCAGAGGATTATATTAAGGCTCCAGGAATAGTTATTTCCATCTAACTGGATTTTTGTAACAAGGTGTTCTGGCAGCCTTAGTGTATGAGAAGGTGGGAGAAGAGAGGAACAACAGTCAGTGCGTCACTGACAGCAAGATGTTGTTGATGCTGCAAAGACAACAGTGATGTGAACATCCAGGGGACAGAACTGGTGCAGCTCAACAGAGAAAAGCAGAGGAGAAAAATCCCATAGTATAGATTTTTACCATTCTTTCGAGCACCTGACATGGATCCCGTGAACCCAAAACAACCCCATGCAGGCTCTACAGGCTTGGAGCAGAGTGACTGGATTTCTCTGTGGCAGAAAAGGATCTGGGGGGGGTTGGCTGACAAACAACTGAACATGAGCCAGCAGTGTGCCCAGGTGGACAAGAAGGCCAATGGCATCCTCACTTGTATCAGTTAGGAAGAGTGTAGCCAGTAGGACTAGGGAAGTGACTGTCCCCCTGTAATTGGTGCTGGTGAGGCCACACCTCAAATGCTGTGTTCAGTTTTGGGCCCCTCACTATGAGAAAGACATTGAGGTGCCGAAATGTGTCCACAGAAGAGTAACAAAGCTGGGGCTGGAGCACAGACCTTATGAGGAGCAGCTGAGGGAGGTGGGATTATTTAGTCTGGAGAAGAGGAAGCTCAAGGGAGACCTTATCACTCTCTACAACTACCTGAAAGGAGGTTGTAGTGAGGCGAGAGTCCATCTCTTCTCCAGAATAACTCCCCATAGGACAAGAGGAATTGGCCTCAAGTTGCACCAAGAGAGGTTCAGGTTAGACGTCAAGAAGGATTTCTATATTGAAAGATTGGTGAAGCATGGGAACAGGCTGCCCAGGAATGTGGTGAAGTCACCGTCCCTGGCAGCATTCAAGAAACATGTAGATGATATGATTTAGCAGGCATGGTGTTTACGGTTGGACTCAGTAATCTCAAAAGTCTTTTCCAACCATAATGATTCTATGATTCAATAAAAACTTATCCTTTTTAATATAGAAAAATAAAGCTTGTTCTTTTAAAGCTAGTGCACAAACTTACTAGAATTAGAAAAGAGCAATGAAAAGAAAACTGTAATTGAAGGCACGCAGAAGAAAATCTAGAAGGACCAGAAAAATTCTCCATAAGGTTTCGTGTATTGCACATGATGAGAGCTATTTATAGCATAGAAGGAACTGCTAGTAAGTCTTCTAAATCTCAGCTCACTGCAGTCTATCTGCCCATAGAAGGTATGACTGTGAGAACAAGAGACCTCTGCTCAGTAAATAATATAGATGACATACAAACAAAGGCTCAGTTTAAAGCATGAGCATGTGCTCTGCTCAGGGGTACTGCATAAACAGTGTACCTAGGAGTTAAAGGAGTAATTATTAAAGGAGACTGGATAGAGGATTTGCAATGCTCTATGCAGACTGCACAAATAAATGCTTATCAAAGTTGAGTATTTTGACAGTACTAAGAGATTTAAGTTCCTGGGCCATTTTATATTGACTATTTCCTTTTACATTAAAAGTTGTATGAATATGCTAGAGTTGGTACTTCTATTAATATATATTACAGTATACTTACATAGGGATAAACTGCTTGTTTTCCCTCCACAATACTGTGCCATGGTTTCTGTGTCTAGAAGACAGTATTGGATCCAATAATCACTTAAAAATACATGTAAATATTTACTTCATGCTCTCATTGAATCATAGAATCCTCAAGTTTGGAAGTGATCTTTAAAGATCCTGTAGTCCAACACTCAGGGTCACTTACAGCATGTGGCTTTAAATTGCTCTTAGTCTCCCAGTGACCTCCCAGGAGACACTGCTTCTCAGAGACCAGAATAAACTGCAGAGCAAAGAGTTGGATTTTTCTCTCTCTCTCTCTCTCTTTTTTTTTTTTTTTTTTTTTTTTTTTCTTTTATAGGCAATTCATTAATAGACAGTAGCAATTCCTGGTAAACAGAAGAGTGCAGCACCTGGCTGTAGCAGAGGGTACAAAGCGGGTAAAAAAATAAGGCCCATTTTTTGTAGAAGCCACATTTGATTATCAGGAGAAACACAACCCTAGGGAGTCAGCAGTGTTCAAGGAATCGTGACCACCTGGAGCACAGCAGCCCTGAGACAGGAAGAGATTTCTTGGTGGCATTAGAAACAGCATCAGGAACTTGCAGGTTTGTGGCCAAGCTCTGGGAAGGGATGTTGGTGACAGCTAATTACCATCTGGAAATAAAATGGGGCAAGCAAAAGGGGCATGGGATCTCAAAAAATCATCTGAAGGCTTAAAAACAATTGTTTGTTATTTGAGAATCTGTCTAGGTTATTCTCTTGAATTATTTCTTTTGCTGTCTCTTAGAGAAAAACAAGAATGACTCAGTCTCCTAGCATCTTACATGTTTCTTACTCACTGTCAATCACCCCAAAGTTACAATCTCGTTCTCATGTTGAACTGAAATACTTCCTGAGATACTTGATGCAATGCTGAGTCACTCTCAGCTGCTCACCGTTATTAGGTATTCAGCCTTACTAAACTGATAGAATTAATTTTCTTGAAGTCCCATAAAAGCCTCTTTATCCTCCTGACACTATTATTTCTTTTCTTTTTATTATGGTAGTCAGTGTGCTGCTAAAACAAAAACAAGTCAGCTTTTTCTCTTGCTTTTATATTTGAACCTCAGAGAACTATTTTTTATTCTCATTTTTGTTGGTTTATTTGTGAACCACCACATCTTTCAGAATAAGAATCTGTAAAGCTTTGTGATCTTAGGTATAAAATGAAAGGGAAAAAAACTCAGACATCTCCTGAGAAAGAATCGAGAAACTGACCTACATACCATACAGCATCCCTTAAATGAAATAAAGTTGAATGCTTTCAGTGAATTATCAAGGCAAATAATATTGTTGAAGAAAGAAGATGCAGAAAAACAGCCCAGAATGCTTTCCATTTAACTTATTTTATTGCTTACTTTGTTTGAACAAAGATGAGTGTTCCGGAAGTTCTTACTTATTCCCTTCCTCCCCCTTCTATTTGGACACAACTAGAGTTTCTTTTTACTTTTTTTTTTTTTTCCCTTATATTCCTCCTCATTATTTTGGGGCCTGGATTTGATTTCAAGTTACAAAAGAGCAGCTTGAAAAAAAGTTACATCTGAAAATAACTCCTAACTCATCCCTTAGGAGAAAAGCACAGTCACGGCAGATGTTCTTTCTTTCCAGTCAGAGGAACTGGGTGAGATATTCCCCTTGATCCTGGAGTTCAATATGCTGTGACTTTGAGTGATGGAAGTGGAAAGCATGTTGCGCAAAAGAATGCACTCTGTGGCTTCCTAAAACCATTTTAGCTAATCTCAGCCACTAGTTTGATTTACTGGAAGCCACTTATTTCAGAGGAGACAGATCTCCAAAGATGACTTGCTTTGTGGACTACATCAGTGTAGACAATGAATTTAGTACATGTAAAGTGCAAGGTGTGGATTGTATCTATTAAAATTCTACCTGAAGAAATTTATTGAGGGGGGCAGGTACGACATTTTGTGCTGTCTATGCAACATTTCTAGACTTTCTTTCTGCAAAGTGCAATACTGAAATATCTGAAGCTGAAGACAAACAACTCCTCTCTCTCTCCCATCCCACATAATACCTGTTAAACCATGGACAACTATGCTGAAGCATATAGTGGGATGGAAAATTTGGGCTGTCTTCTAGAAAAGAAAGAGCATTCCTTCCTATGTTATTTCTGACAGCTGCAAAAGGCATCTCTTCTCCAGAAACTCCACCACCTTCTCCCTCTCAGCAATTTCACTTTCTTTAGTGCACTGCCTTCATCCTCATCTCCATACCTTGCACCGTGGCACAATTCCAACTCCAACAGATTCAAGTGGTGATCTAAAGTCTGCTCAGCTAGAAACAATATTTTTCTTACAGATGATGCCTATGATGCTTTGGAGAGCCATTATCTGTGCAGAAATTGAGTCAATGTGGACAGTGCATGTTGGTGACTCCAAGAAGCCAAGTTATATGTATTGGAAAAGGGATCCTAGATGAATGATTGTTTTCTCTTACGTTGGCTGTCAGTATTTTCATTATTGTAGCTCTCATTTGCCTGGGTTCCCCTCATCTTGCCATAGATCACAGGTCTCTCAATAGTGTCTCTTGATTCAGTTTAGAAGACAAGCATGAGTTTAATATCAATAATTTGCTACTGGAAAGAGCCCAAACTCGTCACTTTTCCCAAGGTAACAAAGTGGTCAGGATATAACTGTGTTCCCCTATATTTCTATTAAAAAAATACAAAAAATGTGGGTAGCATATAAAACTTTGTACAGCAAATTTTGGAGAGCAACTTAATATTTTAATGAGAGATTTGCCTTAAGTATATAAAATTAACTGAATTGCACTTAAGCTAATTAGGTCATTAGAATACTGTAATCTTTTTATAACTCTAAGATGTATTTGACAATCTTAGTAAAGGTGAGGCTGTAGTTCTCCTGGAGAAACGGGTCAGGTCTGTTTGGAAATGCCTGCACTACACAGAACATAACTCTGATCTCTTGATTTTCTTGTTCTCAGTCTATGTGGGACTTTTGGTGATTTTCCCTCATAAGAAGACTGTTGTTTTCATAACTGTTTGCCAGAGGTGTATGGATACATATGGCAAAAACCAAAGGGAGAATTTGAGCAGTTATGTTTGTGGCTTAAGTTTGCTTTAGGCAGGAGAGATTTTTATAATAGAAATCCTCATACATGGCGATAGTTTTTCTTCATGATGTAATGTATATTCATAAAAAAAAAAGTTAAATGCCACCAAAACTTACTTTGATTCCAGATTTCATGATACCTTGTTCAGTGCAAATGTGCCTACATTCATTTATAGCAAAAAATGTTGCCTTTAATATGTAAATATGTATGTTTTCCTAATTAATTAAAACAATTGCAATTCACATTTCTACTTTCCAGAGTCTCATTTTATTATATTAAATAATATTTGGAACTTCAACTATACCAGTGTTATATTCCAAACAAGCCCTTTGGTACCATTGTGCGGAAAGCAATTTTTCCCTTGTTGCTTTGCTGGAAGCTTTGCCTACATGAAGCATAACAAGAAATATCCTGAGCAAAGCTCAGTTAATCTCCTCCCTTTTTTTTTTTTTCATTTTTCAGTGACCCTGTTGATATTTTGCTGTTAAAACTTAGCATTAACAAGAGAAAAATAAATCAATTTCCACAACTAATCAAGGCACTGTTGAAGACTTTGCTCTATACCTGTGCTAATACCTTGAGAGTAACCACAGCTGCTTTCTCTGTATCTGAAGGCCTAAAGAACTAACTTATACTTAGAGTCTGTACAGTTGTTAAAAAAGAGAAAAGAAGATAATCAACAGAGGCTGGAAATGTTGGAAGGACATTTAATTTGCCTTCCATGCCTAGATACTGATTTTCAGGCATACCAAGTGTAGGATTACCCTCAAAATCTGATATTGATCTTCTAGAAGTAGGCAAAGGAAGAAGGACCACTAATTATATTCCTCATCTGAAACCGGAAATCTGAATTTGGCTTTGTGCCCTGCTATGATCCCCAACCCTCCCTGCATCTTAGAATGATTTTTTTTCTGTGAATTAAGGGCTACTCTA
>JAVCKT010027029.1:0-23088 GCA_032273925.1 Rhynchotus rufescens | reverse complement strand
GATTGGTGGCTAAATGAAGGATTGCTGGAGCTAATCTCTGTGAGAATCCTCTTTAATGAGTTAATGAGGTGTTCTTAAGGGGTTCCTGCATGCCCAAATCCTAAGGAGACATTTTTCCAACTTATCAAGTGGTAAATCTCAGATTTGCATCTGAGATTTGCAATTGCATCATCAGCATCTCATCTGATGCTGCAGATGATGGGTAAGTTTTACTTCTGGGAAATTTAATTCTGTATCAAAACTTCCCCAGGGGAGCTAAAAATGCTGTCCCCGCTCTGTGCTCTTCACATTTACATTCAGTACATTGGTTAATATGCTCAAAGCGTGAGCTCAGTGCTGAACCCTCAGGTCTTCCAAGGTGTCAGAGCCGGCACCTGTGCCCTTGCCTGGGGTTTACGCTGCGTACGTGTGTTTTATGACCCTCCTGTGCTACCACCTACCAGTTTGGCAGGAAATGTTGTGACAAGGCAAAGGTGCAGGAGTGCAGAGTGCACAATCACTTTTTCTTTCTGTCAATGAAAAGGTTGAGGAATCTGTTCATTGATCTATTAATAGATAATTTTTAACTATTTATAACTATTTTTTATTATCTCTTTGGTCCTTTAAAGGTCAGTGTTGCCAAATCGTGTGTTTATAAACTTGCCCAGGAAGACACAATTTAACATTTTGGGTTTTTTTCTTTTCCTTTCTCTTAAGGCTTGAATTAATTAAATTTGTGCTGAGGAAAATTGTAGTCTTAAATTATTTTATCAGGGTTGCTATTCCTTAAAAAGTTATTTTAAACTAAGCCAGAGAAATGTGGAAAACAAGTGTTGGTGGAATTAGGGCATCATGCAGTGTGCTGTTTGACCCATCCAGAATGTATTTTCCAGCTCGTGTGAACAGGAGGTCACAACCTTTCCTCTGTATGCAGACTTCGTGTCTGACGTCCGCTAAGAGAGTTTCTGCAATGCATCCCTGTTGGTAATTGATAAATAACAGTATTGCCGTGATGCTGCAGACATTTACCCGTACGTGAGCGTGTGCATGTGTGCACGTGCCGGGCGCAGGGACGTGCCCGGCCTGCCCGCCGCGCTGCATCTCTGCTGCTCACCTTAGGGCACATGTGCAGCTGTCGGGCACGATCTGCCTCTAATGCAATCTGCAGATTTCATTAGGGTGCTGCTTACTCCCTGTTCCAGGTCATTAATGAATTTGTCCGCTGAAACCTCCCCTCCGTTCAACACGATGCCATTTATCATTATCATTTGTTTACAGCCCTGTAGCCAGTTCTCTATTCCTGTATCGTGTACTGGTCCTTCCGAGTCTTTTTGGATTAATTTTTCAATTAGGATTTTGTGAGACACAGTATCAGATGCTGTCCTAAAATCCCAAAATGTGACCTCAGCTGTGTTCCTTTTGTCCAATCTCTCTGTAACTATATCAAAGAACAAATAAAGCAATTACATTTGTCTGGCAGGCTTTATTCTTTGTAAAGCTATAAAAGCTACTGCTCCTCATTCTCTTCCCCTCTGGAGTTTTAGTGGATTTTCTGTAATGAAGCTGTCTTCCCCTTGCCTCACTGTTCCCCTCACCCCCTTTTCCCTTCTAGAAGACTTAAGGCCATTTTATCTGCTGCTCGCTGTTGGTTTGTATTTTTATGTATTTAAAAATAATAAAATTCCACATCTGTGCTGTGCATGAGAATGGCAGAGTGGAAATACTTGTTGCAGCATCCAAGCCCTGCCAGCCTGTCCCTCCTTGCCGGTGGGACCCTCCATGGTTATGGCGAGGTGCAAGGCGATGGGGAACCGGCTTGGCGCTGTAAGCGCCTCCGTGTCAGGGTGTCCCAGGGTACCTGGGCTCTGCTTCTGTCCTGAGACACTCCCTGGGAGTGCCTCCTGCCTCAAGCCCCTCCAGCTCGGTGTTTAACTCTTCCTTCACCTTTTCCTGTATTTAAAGGCTTTAGTTCTTCTCAGGTGGTACCTGGCACTTGAACCAGGGCTGTGTTTTGAGTCTGGTCTGGGCCTTGCTGCCGGCTTCATGTGGCACCTGTGCCCATGCTGGCTGCTCTGGGGGTTGCAGGAGACGGATGGACTTTTCCTTTGAATGCTAGGCTTGTGTGCTGATCCGACCGAACCTTGTCCCCTGCCCCATGCAGAGTGTACATCTCCGTGACACTTTTTATAGCTCTTGGTTGCTCTATAAATACAGACTCGCCGTCTAAATCCATTAAAGTTGCTTGCTACTGAAGGGCATGTATCTATTTCTTCTTTTTCCTTTTTTTTCCCCCTCCTTCCTACCTCTAGAGCTATTAATAATTTACATCCCTATAATTATACACGAGATAACAGCACTTCCTAGGTGCCCATGTGGGTCGTGACTGCGTCTGCTGTGGAAGGGGGAAGGAAGCTGGGCTGTCCTGTGAGCAGGGGCTGCTGCCATGGAGGGAGGCATCTCCCTTTCTCCTCTGGGGCGTTTTACCACCTGCAGCAGCCATAGTAACTGCTAGACTGGCACGCACTTATATTTAATTGATATTTACATACCTGCTTTGTATGCTGGACACTGTTCTCTGCCCATGACTGGGCAGTGTGTGAGGGCGGCTGAACAACGCAGCAAAGCTGCTGCCAGCTCTTAATAAATTATTCAAGTGTGCCGAGCACTTGACCTTTGCTCTGCTCAGCAAGATAGATCCTTCTTAAGCACAGATTGGAAAAGGTGATGGCGGAGCAGCCGTGCTGCACTGCGAGTCAGCGCTGACGGATCGGCCTGCGCCGAGTTGCCAGATGGGGTCATTGACTGTCACCGTCCCTGGGCCGCCGAGCTGGCACATTCAGGTGCCCAAGGGGGACTTGGGCGGCGCCTCCCGTGTGGCCAGGTGCATTTTGGAGGTATCAGGAAAGCTCCCTAAGGCTCCCCTTGGCGAGCCTGTGTGGTTGTATTTTGGGTGAGGGTTTCTGTCGAGGCCGTTGGGAATTCTGAGCTATTTCCACGTGCTGGCCCCTTTTGCAGGTTGCAGAGTAGCTGCAGCTGTGGCTCAGGTCGACCTGCCGTTTGGGTTTTGCAAGTGGCTTTTCTGTAAAGCTGCAATGGGTGAGAAGACAGCTTTATCTCTGTGGCAAGGCAGGAGCTAGGAGCTCTTGAACTCAGCTTAACTGCCCTCCAGTCCCGGGCGAACATGCAGGTGCAGGTTGGGCACAATGCAGGGGTGCTGGGCCACTCAGCACTCAGCTCTTTAGCTTATAGGAGCTACGTGGATCCACTTTAGAGACTGCCAGCTGTAAAAGAGACTTGGGCTGTCTCTGGAGGTGAAAGGCTTCCCGCTGTATGTGAAGTCACCCGCTGGGTCTCGGTGTCACGTTGTGCTCTGCCAGTTGATGGTCACACGCACCTCAGCCGTGCGAAGGGATAATCTGCACCAGCCTGCGTGGAGCTACCTGGGGCTAGGTGGTTGTGAATCCATGTCTGCTTTGCATTCCGAGTCCTGCTGACTTGTTTGGAGTTAAGAAAATGTAGAAAACGTTTCCAAAAGCTGAGCTGCAGCTGAATAAAAATGACCTGACAGCTCAGGCCTCTTTGCGTTTCTGATACCATTGTCACGGACTTAATATGTGAATGCTCCCTAACGCCCTCTCTCCTTGGAAGAGCTGTCATGGCAGGGTGGGGGATGGCAAGCGTCATGCTCAAGCGTGAGCTGATGAAATTATTCACTGTTGCACTGTTTTTATTCTTTCCGTGGGTTATCTTCACCCTCAGTAATCGCCCTCCGTCTTCCGCCCTCCTAAAACTGGGTGAAGGAAGAATCTGTAAAGACTTGGGAGGTTTTGATACCCAAGTGTTGATTTTATGAGAAAATATTTAACCCTAAGATTTGGGGTTTTGCCTTGGATTTTTATATCACGGATAATGTCTCTGCAGAGTTCCCCATATTTCTGCCTATATGTGCGGCTTTCCCCTGTTCATAGGTATCTTTTACATGGCTTGCTTTCTGTCTGAGGCTGTCTCCTCAGCCTCATCTGCTCAGTGGCCTTTCTGTGTAATGGTAGATTGGAGGAGATTTCACTATACTTACATTTCATTGTTATTTTCTCAGTAATAATTCTCTACTTAAAACTTCCCAGCTACAGCTTTTTCTACTTAAAACCCCTATGCTACAGCTAAGGGCAATGTGAGTAGCTCAAAGCCTCCACAGTAAAAATCTGTATTTTGTACCTATGTTATATACTTTGCAGGCATTGACCCCAAGAGGGCTTTTGTGGAGCTGATCATGGTGCTTGGCCTTGAATTATGGTGGATGCCCTGGCTTAAGCCAGCCCTCCTCCTGTCTCTGCAGTTTCTTGGTAAGCGAGGTGAGGAAATGCTCCTTGTTTAAAAGGGTTTTCCTTCAAGATTGCATCTTTAGTTGTCGTTGCTTCTCCAGCGTGGCTCGGCAGGCAGCCCTGCAGACACGTGGCAGCTGGGGGTGGCCGAGGCGCCGCGGCTGCCGGTGCTGCCCCTCGCGCTGCCCAGCGCCCTGCTCGCGGGCAGGGCACTCGACCCGGCCGGCGCTTCCCTCGTCGCTGCCCGGCTCCGCTCGCCCTCTCTACGGGTCCGCCACTCTGTGCCAGGGGAGGCTGGGCGCGTGGCTGGCGGAGCGGGACGGCTGCGCCTCTCCGTGCCCTTCGGCCAGGGCAGGAAGTCCCGAGCGCTACAGGCCGCTTCCCCAGGCCGGCGCTCGGCACTAAGCTCTTCCTGAGGAATACTAGTAGCGTTCCCGGAGTGCTGCTGACAGAAATGGGGCAAATGCTCATTTCCAGTTTTGCTATTTTAAGTTCAATCTGTCATTGAATATTTGTTCTTAGTGCATAGCAGGAAACATTCCCTATAGCCTTCTTCCTTTCTCTTAGTTGCTCTCTGGAGAAGAAAAAATGAGTTAATTAATGTCTTTTACACCTGTGCACCAGAGCCTCCTAGAAGTTTAACATGTCCAGTAGAAATAACAAAATCGTGTTTGCTGTGGCCTGTGATCACAAGCTGCAAAGTCCTGCTGCGATATTTGTGGGATAGGTATCTTTGCTGGAATGCCCCCTTTGCAGGACACTTGTGAAGCGTCTTGTTTCTGTGTAGGTTGGTGCTAGGAAACCTTCTTTCTTTTCTGCTTTATGCAAACACCCGCACAGAGCCTGGGAAAGGTTGCTGGGCCGAAGGCAGAAAAGCAGCCAGTTCTGCAGGTGCCAGAGTGCTGCTTAGCCCTCCCCTCTAAAACTAGAGCTGCTCTCGCTGGGGCTGCACATGTTACACTGAGGGGCTGCAGCTGAGGTCCCCACACGCTCTCTGTGACAAGATGCTACACCCCAGGACATCCAGCTGCACCAAGGCGCCGGGTGCTCCTGCCAGCCCTGCCTCCCTCGTTAACGCAGAGGAATGTGTGGAAATGGCAGCTTGGGAGGTCACTTCCAAGCCTGCTTTCTGTTTTATTTTTTTTATTTTTCTGTTTCTCTGAATATTCAGGGGTTTTGAGCCAAATTTGAACATACAGTAAAAACCACAAGCTGGCAAGCTAACAAAACAGCGGCTCACAAAATGAGTCAGTCGAAGGGACCAAGAGCCGCAGGGCCCTGGGGTGGCTGTAGCCCTAATTGCAATTTGTAAAAGCAGCTGCCCACACACAGAGCTGCTGCCCATGGGGGCCCTAGCCGGCACCGAGGGGTTTGCACCGGCTGCCTGGATTCCCCCTCTTCCTATGTGGCCTTGGACTAGCTGGTTTACTGGTCTGCTCCTCAGCTCCTCTAACTCTTTCCATCCTTAAGTTTTGTTTTTGGAAGGCGTCAGCATCTTTGTGAAAACAGCCATCTCTTTGCAATATTAGCTTTATATTAAAAAATGCAGCAAACAGAAGCTTATATACCCAGTATCATCCTTCAGTAGCAGATCTATTCCTTCCCTGGCCAGTGGTTAAATGTGATAAATGTCTCATACAATTTCTATAGCAATGTTGTCTTGTTTACACTGGAATTTGGCTCCAGCTCTCATTGATCACTAGCAGTAGAGATTAATGGCTCATAGGACTTGAGAAACGGCGCTCTGCACCTTGGTCGGGAGGGATTGCTCTGGTCACTGGGGCTCTCGTGTCACAAATCTCGTGATGCTGGGGCAGACTGCTCTCAAAATGATACCAGTTACTTTGTGGTTTGTCCCAAAGATTTTCCCCTGCCTGGAATTGTGCCTGGAATGAGGAGCAGCAGCGCTGCTCTTTGATTCAGGAGGTTTTTAGTAATAGCCAAGAATGCTCAGTGAGAACAGGCAAGTTGAAAAAAGAGCCTATAGATGGGAAGAAGCTGTGGCTAAAAGCATCCCATAGCTTTCTAGCATGGGTAAAGTGAGTTGGTGGTGCCTTTTTTCTCATGTTTGTTTAATTTATGCAGTCATAATAATGCAGTCATAACCTATAAACTGATAACAGAAACTGCAAGGAAATGTTTCTTGGGATCAAACACAAATAGGGTGTTTGAAGTAGCCCAAGCAGTAATGGCTACTGTGAATGGATGCTCATATTTACTGTCTGCTGTGTCTTGCATTACTTGTTACTGTCTGATTCTGCTCTGTTTCGTTATCTGATAACCTTTCTGTCACTGTGTATGGGTAGAAATGAGTAATAGTGTCAGCAGTTACATTTACTTATACTAGAAGATAAGTAAACTGCTAATTTTCATGCAGCATAACCGCAGTTACGTCCCTTTGCAGATGAAATGTTTGCTCCTGTGCTTGGGTTGGGATTGGAAGCTGGTAGCACTTTCTGCTTAGGGCAAGAAACCAGTAATTGCTGCGGAAAATGCTCTTCTCGTGTGCTCTGGGTCATTAGGAGCCTTTTGCCCATGTGGGATAGTGTCTTGTTTTGGGTTACAGTGAGAGATAGTAACCCTGTCTCTCAAAATACCTTCATCTGGCGTCATTGGGAGACTTGGGAATTGTCTGTTGCTGTGATTTTTAGAAAGGGTTGACCTCTGCTGTTTGAACCTAATTCTCTAACAAATTCTTTTTATTGCGTCTCTGTATTGCCTTTTTTTCCGCACAAGTGGCAGATTTTCTGCAGCAGTGCCGTAGGCTGCGAGCTGGCCAGGCAGCGTAGGCTGCAGCGTGTGCTTTGCCCTGGCATCTGCCAGTATCGGCCTCGCAGTTACACAGAGGATCTCTCATGCACTTGGCAAAGACTTGGTGCACGTAGCCCTTGGCACCAAAGTTTGTTGGGAACAAAACACCTAAGTGTGTAATAGATGCAAAACTCACCATCTATAATGAAAGGACTTTGTTGTCTCACAGTAACTGCCCATTCCCAGCTCCTGCTTTTGATAGCACTGCAGAAGAGTATTCTCTGAAATGCTTTAATTTTGACCCTCCTGCCTGCACCAAGGATGGAGCCTCTTTGGCTGCATTAAATTCTGTATGTTAGAATATAGTTCTGGTCTGCGTACAGCATCCAGGGGCTCTTCCTGCAGACTGACAGGTTTCAGTGTAAGGTGCCTAGTGCCATGCACAGATGCCTGTGCTTTGGATATCACTGCTCACTGTTTATGCAGATGGGTGCAACTCAATTTGCTACTGGATAAATAGGTTTATGAGGTCATTATTTCTATGTATTATTTAGAATTTCAAAGCTGTAGCAATGTGTTTTAAGGTGTCCTTTCAAAATATAACCTTTGAAATCTTTCTCCCCTGTGCTCACGATATGTGTTGTGAGCAGAAAAGAATGTGAAAATTTCCATCTATCTCCAGTACAGCTGTGTGTATCTCCAATACAGCTATGTGTTCTATTATTATTCTTATTAATAATGTCCTGCCTTATTATGGCAGGAGTAATTTCAGAAATGAAATCTGCCTTTTAATTCCACCTTGGCTGATGCTTATTTACTGGCAGGAAGGGAGGGAAGGCTGTCCCGGGTGGCGCGGTGCTTGCGCTCGTTCGCAGCACGTTCCACATAAGGAGGCTCGCAAATGCGGCAAGGTTAATTGGCTGCCATGCAGTATGCAGTAGAATATAGATAAACTTTAAAGTGTTACTCTTCGTTTCTTGTCATGGTAAAGCTTGTTTTGCTAAAATCTGAAACTTGGGGTGTAGTTGGATCTGGATGTGCCTTTGAGTGTGCCCTCCCGGAGGGATTTCTTCTGCTCTAAATATATAGATAATAGATATATATAGATAATAAATATATATCTATATGTATCTCTCTATATATAATATACATGCCTATATATAAAGCCTGATTCTTGAGGTACATCTTCAAGTGGTTGCAGTTACAATTTGGAATTACTCTTACAGTAATTACTAAAGATCAAGCCCTAAAATTACTCACTTTAATGATACCAATCAGCTCAATGTCACAATCCTTGTTGAAAGGAAGAATTGGGTGAAAGTGAATGGAACGGACTTCTTTCTGCAGACAGACCTAGCATCCCGATGGGCAGGGAAGCGGAGCGGCTCTGCCGGCGCTGCTGTGGGTTCTCCCGGCGCGCGGGCCCTCCCGTGGCCAGGCTGGCACCAGAGCCCGAAGCGCGGGGTGAGGAGCGGCAGGGCGGGTGGGCTGCATATGTGGATGCGCTGCCCGAGCGGCCCGGGCCTCGGGACCCTCCCTGAGCGTCGCCGCTGCGCCAGGAAGCGCCGCTCCCGACGCGGCTGTGCCTGGCTCCGGAGCGAAGCCCCGAGCGGGCTGTGCCGGGCCGGCAGCAGCACCCGAGCAGCACGGGCTGCGGTCCCTGCGCCCCTAGGGAGCACAAATTTGATCCCATCAAAGGCGAGGCAGGGCACAGTCCCTTCCCTATCTTTCTTCGTGTTTTCTTACTGTCAGTCCAATATGCTGCCTCCAGTTTCTTCATGTTGCTGTAGCCATCTGTGAATATTGTCTAAGTAATTGTGGCCCCGGGGATAGGGAACAGCCTGGCGTTGTAGTGCTCATGCTAATGCTCTTGGACAGGGCTTCCAGCTGCGGTTGTCTTCGTCTTTTGGGACAAATCCTTTGTTTTGCCCTGAATTACTGTGTTTTATAACTTTCATTTCAGCTAAAAGATATATTTTGCTTGTGTATGACTCCACCTGGTCACTTTATACTCTTTCAGGGGAGTAGTTTGCTTTTAAAACACTACCAACCCACTTCATTATTATGGAAATATTTTTGTCATACCCCTTAATTCAGTCTCCAAGGCTTTTTCAATTCCCCAGAGTTTCCTTAAAAAAAAAAAAAAAAACCCAATAAAAATGTCTAGCAGTAAATTTCACATTCACAAGGGATAGAAAGCAGTAAAGCTGCTTTCCCTGTCACAGCAATGCAACCCAGAGAAATACGGGGACATACATTAAAGCAAACGTCTGTGTTGGAAGGGATGATTCACAATAGGTGTTTCATGTGGGAGGGAAGACCTGAATTAATAAGAGTGATTTGTGCTCCCTCTGGCCTGCTTGAACCCCGGCGCTCCTCCTCCTCCTCGTTTTCTTTGTTTTTATTAAGTTGCTGTAAATAGCACATCTGGAAGGTGGTTGCCCCTTTGGAAACATGGGTGCTTAAACTGCCAAAACCCCTAGCAAATCCCGAGGCCTCAGGCATGGAATTCCCCACGGGTCATCCCAAATCTCCAGGAAACGACCCTGCAGGGCCAGTTGGTGGTGCCTGGCTGCCCCTTGGTGCCAGTTGGAGAGATGGAGCAGTGGGGCAGTGTGAATTCCCCCTCTCCTAGACCATATTTGTTTTATAGACTTTAAAGAACATCCTTACACAGCAGTGCAAATCTTTCTTTTAAACTGCTGGTATAAAGCTCAAGTTTTAAGACTGTTTTTTTGTCATGGAAAACTTTATCTGGCTGCGCCCTTCATGCTCCTCCCTCCTCGCGCCACCTCGGGATGAGGCAGGGGGCACCCATGGCAGGTGCATTTTGGGCACTCGGGGGGCCCCACGGTGGGGGCCGCCGTCAGGAGCCTCGGCCGAGGCGGGCGCCTCTTTGGGGCCAGTGCTGCAGCTTCTGCCCGGCGCTGTTTCCCGACTCGTGGCTTTGCTCAGGAAGGGGCGTCCCACCCCACGAGCCCTGTTGGGCCACAGGAAAAAAAATATAAGGCAGCATGCACTGCATGTAGCAATAGTCAATAATGCTGGTGCAAGCTGTGAGGAGTTTAAAATCATCCGTTTTGTTCCTACTTCCAGCCACCAAAGCTGAGCTGCTTGGGTTTATTTTTTCCTGGTGTTGCTGGGAGGCCAAGGCAGTGCCTGTGTGTGAGTGCTCTGTACTCCCTGCGCTGGTGTTGAATGTGCCCCCTCGTGGTCCTGCATAACCGCTACAGTGCAGGTCAGTGCCACAAACAGGACAAAAAGGCAGGTGGAGGAAAACACAGCAAAACCTGTGGTTTCATCGGCCTGTGCTGACACTCTGTGTTCCAACCAGGTAATAAAGTCCTTCAAAACCAGCTTCTTGCTTTACAATTTTCTTTAATTGAGGCAACTTTTAAAGCTGATTATTTCCAGAAGAAACCTGTGCTGTTCAGTAAGTGTTGGCATCATTTATCTGGCTCTTCAGCAGTGTGAGGCCTTATCTGTTACAGGAATCTCCTGATCCTTCCAGGATGTTTTATATACACAGTAGCTGCTTCCTCTTATAGAAATGCCATCGCTGGCTACCGAGCAGAACATGCTGAGAGAGCTTTTGTCTGCGGTCCCACTGGCAGCCACGGAGGGAATCCAGATGATCTCCCGAAGGGCAGGCTGTGCAGCTGGGCTGCCTTTGTTCAAGTAATATTTTGCACTTGCTATTTAAACACTTCCTGTAGTCTGTCTGTCATACACACCTGCGAGCATTGTGGTCTTCCGGCTACGATACGGATTGGAATGGACTGATGCAGAATAATTATGTGGCGACGAAACCCGCATCGCTCGGAGTCCCCTGGGAAATTCTCCCCACTAGCTGGGCAAGAGCAGAACAGTGGTTGCTGACATCATGAATCGTTGGAGATGTGCATCCCTCAGCTCTCCTTCCACCTTCAGATAAGACTCTTTTTTTCTTCCCTAACTCACTCATCACATAACATTTTATTTCACTGAGAGTTTTCAGTCACCTTTTGCTCGTGATATCATTTGGACAGTGGTCAGATTGTATCTGCTGGTGTATGATGATGGTTCTCTCGCTTTCAGACATACTGGAGAAAGGTTGTGTTAGGAATATGGCTGAGATGAGAAACTGCCTGAGCTGAGAATCGTGTGCTACCCAGTCCCATTACTTGATGATTGCAGATAAAAAGGTACAGAGCATTTCAGGAGATACTGCTTCAACTTCTTTTTTTTCTGGGTAGGTAGTTTGTTTCTTTGTTAATATATTTGCAGGGAATTTGTTAAGCCCCAAACTGTACACAGAGTATATTGTTTCTTGGAGGAAAGCCAGATTTTTTTCTTTTTATTCCATGGTTTAGGCCAAGTGAGAATTTTAGTGACGTAAGTATCTGAGGGTATTAAAACCCAACAGCGGTCTCAGGAGCCCAGTAATCTGATAGACAAGAATTTACTCTGCTAAACTAAAGCTGTCTAATTTCAGCAGATGCGATGGCTTAAAAAGAAAGTATCATTGACCTTCATTGACGTTTCACTTTGTTAGGTTTTCCAGTTTAAGAGGATGTTATAGAAAGTGAGACCTTGCTGTGCTATCTAGGACCAGCAAGGCTCGGGTTTTAAGTGTGTCTTATACTTTTAAAAGATGTTTCTCTAAAGGTTTTATTAAAGAGCTAATTCCCGAACATTAATGATAGATTCTCCTGCAGGGATGTTTTCTCTTTCTAATCTCTTAATTAACTGACTAAATAGACAGTTTTTGTGCTTTTGCATTTAGAAATTCTCTAATGAGGTTTGAATCCTCTGGCCAAGTCAATGATTTTAGATACCTACACAAAAGAAGAGAAAATGCACAGTGCACTTAAGTGTAATAATATAGAGAGCTGGAGTCAGCTCTTCACCAGGAGGAGATTTTAATGGGGAGTGAAGCAGCAGTTGTGTAATTGCAACCGGTAGGAGGAACAGCTTTACCAAGGCTCTGACCAGCCCTGCCGTCGTAGTACACTGATCAGCCTGTGAAACGTTCTCCAGCCTTAAACACAAGAGCGCCGGTCAGTTGTAATGTAATAGAATATGGCCACAAAGGATTAAATCAAGGCCCGCCTGTGGCCCAAAGCTGTTGTGTAGTTCACAGGTCTCTGATATTCTCCAGTTACTGCAGTTTTCTTCACTCACCCAAATGAGTGAGAAATCCTGCAATTTCTGTGTGATGGTGAAATGCCTGGGAAAGAAGGGTCTCTGTCCAAGAAGATCTCTGTCCTCAGAGATCCCTGCTTGTGAGTGAGTTTATTGTCAGCCTTGCCTCTTTGGACTAATAATAGCTTAAAACACCTCCTTTTTCCACTGTTCCAGAGTAATGGCCTTTTCTGTCTGCTCATTTGGTCGATGCAACCTCCTAGTCCCTAAACCAGCTTGGAGACTCGGGTTAGTACCGTTTCCCCCACTTTGTACTTGTAAAACTCTGAGACGTGAGTTTAATTTGCTCGCTTTGTTCTCCCCATACTTACAATATTCAGCTTCATGGCAGGTGCTGGAAAAAGTGGAACTGTAATAACGGGAACTGTAGTTTACAACATGAATGACTTGGTAATAAAAAAGCAGGCAGAAAGAAGGAAGGGCATGTTCTGAGGCAGGCAGGACCTGGCCTACAGTTGGGCCAGAGCAGAAGTAACTTGTGTTTGTTAGAGCGAAGGATGCGGTCGTCAGGGCGGTGCAAGCCTCTGTTCAGTGACTTCCCGTTTCTTTGCATGTGCTCAGTTTCCTAGTGTGTGTTAAGACCCCAGCTGCTAGTGTGTTACTCTGAAACACTCTTGTGCTGCAGATTTCCTCTTCCGACATGATGCTGAGCCATAAGCAATCCACGGAGATGCCTGGCACCAGAAGGTCAAAGTACTAGAAAGGGTTTTACAAAGTCACTACAGCTTTGATTCGGGTTTCCTAACAAGGCAGCATCATTGATTTCCATTCTTGCTGATCTTTAGGAGACAGCTCAGGCAGTGGTACTAGCATACTGAAGATGAGTGTTTATTCAGAACATAGATTCCCAGTGTCCCTGAGCGATGCCATAAAGAGTTCCACCTTTGTTATTTGCTGGCCCGTCCCTGGGGAGAGTTTTCCACTGTTTTGTGTTTGTTTCAGCAAAGCTACTACATCTTTTTTACAGAGCTCTCTCTGGAGCCGAGTCCTTAAGTTTTTGCTCTGTGAAAAGTCATAATATGAATGAATCTTGTTCTGCAGTTTCCAAAACACGGTCCCATCTGTCTTGTTTGTGGTAGTATGAAAGTAGTTGATGGCACAGTGAAGTACAGGCAAGAGTGGTCATCACAGCTGAAGGCCAGAGCTTTGTTTTGACTTCCAGCAGGATATTTATTTCTGAATTTGGGTCAAGTGTTCAAAAGCATTCAGATTAGCACTGGAAGAAGTTGTTTTATATGCAGACTCCCAAATTAGCCATTTAAGTTTGGAACCTGTTGTTCTTCAGTGCAAATATCTCTGTTTTCTTTGCTAAGAGAAGCATTGTATGAAAAATCAGCAGTTTTAAAACAGGATGTTTGCTGATATGGCTAGTAAAGAATCCCAGAATTAGCAAAAACTTGCCCACATGTTTTATTTTCCTCCTTTGGGGAACAAATGGGATAGGAGAGCAGTGCTTACATGCATGTCAGAAGTGCTGAGAAGCCTGGTGAGCAGCAGCTCTGCTCAGTGGTTTCCTATGTCGCGTTGGGGTGAATCAGATTGTTTAAGTTTTTCTCTGTTGCCATTTGGTTTCTGGTCCCGCTCTAGCTGGGCTGGCATTTGGAGGCTCTGCTTTGTGAACAGGGCACTGCTCTGGAGGGCTCTACGTGACTTTTCCCTCTTGCTTTCCCTCCTTTCTCATCACCCTTAGAGCTGATGCGAATTTTCCACGTGTGGCTGCATGTAGACGTCTGAAAGAGAAGGCAGGTACTTCCAACCAGCTCTGCTGCAGCAGGCCTGTCTGAATTCCCCTAGTAAAGACCTACTTTGGGATGTGTATTTGAGTTGACAGTGTTTTGTGTAAGTGCACAGAGGGAGAACATTTACTTCAGAGGTGAGCAAGAGTTTTCTATTAATACTTTTCAAGAAAAAGATACTTTCTGCAAACCTGATTTCCCTCTCCCCCCCAGTTTTCCTCCCATCTCTCTTCTGGAGGCATATCAAAATATTGTGTTCAAACTGGACCTATCAACAAAGTTTCTATTCATCAAATTACAGTACACTGAAGATCAATTTGGTTCATGCGTATCTCCCTGTCCTTGGCAATGTATTTGCCACCCCAAGATCAAGTTTTGAAATAATCTTTAGGTGAATGTGTCGGTGGGTGAATATAAGCCTTTGGTTTTCCACAGTTTGGAGGTCAACAATATATATTCATGTATAAATTTAAGAGCTATAATAAAACAAAAATGGCTATATTTCTTCCCAGAGTACAAGATTCCATTTTCCTTTATTTGTAAGAAGTTCAAATGCAAATGAATGTTACTCTATGGTTTCCAGAAAGCAGTTTCACACGGACATGAGAATGGCTGGTGACTTGAGGCCCTATTGAGAGGAAGGGGTGTGTGTTGTTCCCAGGTGTTACCAAAAATGTGAAATTCTGAGCTGGATTGGGAATCTAAAAGCGAGAATTTCCTCTAACAAAGATGTCACGTGAACATACAGTATTCCAACTGGAAAATTATCTCTTTTTAATAATAATAATAATCAAAAGTTATTGGGAGAAGTCAGCTCCAGGAGATCAGGGCACAGAAGAGACTCGCCGCCAAGGCAGCAGCCTGAGGGTTGGGCTGCCTTGAGGGTCTCAAGTGCTCGCCCGCTTTGCAGCAGATACTGGTGTCCGAGTGTATGCAACAATATGCTTGCCATCTTAGGGCAAAAAAGATTCTTTTTATTTATATACGTGCACACACGTACACAGATGTATCCGTATATTCTTCTGTACTTATGGCGTGTTTCACTTGCAGCTTAGCAATTGCAGAAGTCGGTGTTTCTTTTTTTTTTTTTTTTTAATTCGGTGCGGAGGAAAGCTCAGTGATCCCTTCCTGGCAAAATTCACATATTTTATGTGTGTTTTAACAGCAGTGCAAATGTATGGTGCTGGAAGCAGCTGTGCTGGCCTTGGTGCCACGAGGAGGCCGGGGCAGGCAGGGGCTTGCAGACCTCCGAGCTCTGATTCTTGGTTCAGCCTGAGAGCAGGAGGCCTCTGTGGGACACGTTGCTTTATAAGGTAGTTTACTGGCAATTAAAACAAATCATTCTGAGCTGCAAGTCTTGTGAAAATGTGGTTGTGTTCAGGAGTGACAGTGCCACTCAGTAGAGCCAAGCTCCATGTAGCTCTTGGGTTTGCTTTTCCTTGCAGATCCATCTAGTTTAGTGCGGTGAGATATCTTGTTTCCCTTAAAGAGACT
The DNA here is from genome assembly GCA_032273925.1 of Rhynchotus rufescens. Classification (NCBI taxonomy): domain Eukaryota; kingdom Metazoa; phylum Chordata; class Aves; order Tinamiformes; family Tinamidae; genus Rhynchotus; species Rhynchotus rufescens. The sequence goes on along the minus strand of JAVCKT010027029.1, from coordinate 7,622 downwards.
GAGGATAGAAAATGGCTTATTGCTGTCCTGTCTACATCCTTTTCCTTTTTTTTTTTTCCCCTTTCTTTTTAAGAGCTAGCTCTTTTTAGAACAAAAATATGCTATCCAGCAGAACATTATGTCAGGAAAAGATGTTGTCATATTAAAGTGTATTTATTATCCCATAATTCCTTCCTCTGAAATTGATTTCTGGCTTAATTCAATAAAAGGCTCAAAAATGAAGGTTCACACTGTGTCACTCCTTTGTGAATGTTGTACTTCAGCATTAAGTGGCCTCTTTGAGCAGCAAAAATGTGGTCTTGCAGCATGTCTTGCAAAAGCCCAGCAAGATTCCTTTGTCATCAGGTGTGGGTCAAATAATTTCATTGCCCTTAGGAGTCTATAAATAATTGTCAGCTCAGTTGTTTGACCTTTAATTATTTCTTCTGTTAAACTCAGAGTTTCAAGAACTTAAACCTCAAGTTTAAAAGCCCAGAGGGACTCCAGGCTGCAGCAGGTTCTCTCAGGCCGCTCTCTGCTGTGTGAAATGCTCCGGTACCTTGTCATATTCCTTGCCAAGGAACGATGCCACATTGACAGCCCTGCTTGTCTGCAGGACAGAAGTGTCTCAGCAGGACAATTTGCCTTAGAATGCACCTTAAACCTGACCTACAGAAGCTGCTTTTACAGGCAGGTAGGGATTTTGCCTCTGCACGTGCCTGGGCAGCCCTGCTCCGCTGGTGGCTGCACAGCTCGTTGCACCCAGGTGCCATTTATCACTAAGAGTAGGTAAAAATTGCATATGTAAAATAGAAGATGCTATATCTATTGCCAAGCGTCAGAGCTGAAACAGTCCATCCTGCATGTGGCAGAATATTATAAATAAAAGGACCTTTATTTACACTATAAAATGGTTATAAAAGAATGACCAAAAATAATAGTCTTGATCCTTTCTGCCTCTGGTATTCCATGTGTTTGGGGATTGCAGTTATTTCACGAGTTGGATTTTTTTTTCCCCTCCCTCAGTGTAGGTCAATATTCATGGAAAATGTGAATCCAAGAATCTTAACGCTTGTAGAAAAATACTGAATCTCACAGTGTCTGTGATGAAGTGATGATAGCTGGTAATACCGTATGCATGGGTCTTTTATGAAAACATGTTGTCAAGATAATGTAAACTTCCAGGGTACCTTATTATCAAAACAGCAATAAATATCTTTGCCTGCAACTTAGTTTTTGGAGGCCAAATTCATATTGCACTGATGTGAGTAAAAAGCTGTAAAGCCATTGGGTTATGTGGCTACTGTTGGAAATTGAGCAGTGTCTTGCAGTGACTGTGGTTGCTTTAACTGAGAATTTCTTATTCTGTCAAAGTGATGAGAAAACAGCATGTTTTCTACCTGCCAGGACACAGGACAATACCAGTAGTGTGGTTGTGAAACTGAAATCTTAATGGAACTGAAATCTTGGGGGAAATTTTGACTTTTGCTTCCCATGCAGTGATTGGTGTGATCCAGCCACATATATTTTACTACTTTGAACTTACATCTTTATCTCTTGTTCACTGCTTTATTTCTGTGTACAAACTGTGAAATTTGGCGCACTCAAGCCATTGGAGCCCCATGAGCAGGGTGTGCACCACCCATCACTTAGACTCCTTCGTATCACTGCAATAAAGCTGGAATGTTATTTGTAACTCTTTAAAAAAGAATCAGAGCCTTATATAAAGCTCTCCAACTTCTGTGCAGGGAGAAAAGCACTTGCTTGTCAGCTCTGTGTCCTGGGTTCATTGCACATATAAATAATGTAATTCCTGCTTGCTATATTCCTTGGAGGACATTTGATATTTTCACTGTTTTTTAAGGCTGCTCAGTGCTTGTAAAAGGTGCCGCTGTGGCAGCACGGAGGGTGAAATTTCTTCTTCAAGCAGCACATTCTGGGCAGACTCGGCAGCTCTGCCGTGCGCTCAGGGGAGCGTCCCGGCTGCTGCGGGGATGATAATTTTGTCCAGAGCTGCCCAACATCTTTGCTCGTGTTTGATTGAGTCTTGACCGTAGCCCTCGTGCTCTGGCCGTGAGCTGCGGGTTGATAGGCAGTGTTTTGTTCCCTGGCACGTTCCATGCATCTCCAGGGTGTGCTGCCTCTCCCTTTTAATACTAATTTGAGAAAATACACTCATTCTTCCTTGCAGTTGAGGTTTGTAGTTGTTGGTAGGGCTGTTCGTGCACGACGCTGCATCGGGAACACGAAGCGCCCTTATATAGGACAAAATATCAGAAGGAGACATTTATATAAGTTTAGTTAATTATAATCAATTGCTGTCAATCCAGACAGTTAGTGGTGACTCTGCCCATGCTGTACGGGAAAGCTGGTGTGAGCTGCCAGGCCCCCGTGCTCCAGAGAGGGAGAGCAGACAGGCTCCTGGTAAGTGGGCTCAAGCATGAAAGATTGATATTTAGCATTAAATTTATCTGTTAAAATAAAGCTCAAATATTTCAGTATGACTGCTCAGTTGATAAATAATTGTGCCAACAAATTAAAATATCCTGAACCTAATTGAATAATGGTACTGTTTGTTACGTGAAGTTCATGTAGAAGCTGCTCCTTTAAAGGCATCAAGAAATAAAGAAATATCTTGTATCTCAGAGATTGTAAATTATGTAATATTTGCGGCAGCTGCAAAATTTGTATTTCAGTGGAGGAACCGCTACAACTTTGAGGTTTTTCTTCCTGCTGTGCATCCTGTCTTGTCAGGACAGCAAGACAGGAGGAATTTGCACATCATTTTCCAGTTAAATAACAGGTAGCTTCCCATTCGGGACAGCACTCAGGATGTCATTTGAGAGTCTGCTTAACTACAAGCATCTGCTCAAGTGTGCTTAACTTGAGGGGGGCTTTTCCTTGAGGTGCTGACATGCCTCAAGCCTTCATTTCTTCCCTAAAGCCACGTTTTAGAAGGGATTTTCTTGCTGAAACCCGTTCTGTTGAGAGGCCTGGAGCTCTGTTGCGTAGCCCCCGGGGCAGGAGGGAGCCGAGCCCCCGCGCGCTGCCGGCGACGTGGCCCCTCGGGCTGCAGCAAAGGAAAGCGGAGCTGCCCGCGAGGCACAATGCCAGCCTGCCCCGCGCCCGCCAGGGCAAGGACGGTCACGTTCACAAAGAAAAGCCGCTTAAGTGACTGCTGCCCGGTTTTACAATTTATGAAATGCTCTGTGGATAGGGTTATTTTGGGGATGGAACATCTGGAATGCATTTTGCTTGAGGGCTTGGTATAAACGATACCGAAATGTGGGGTCTGTTTCTGTTTTATTTCATTTTCTGTGGTAGCTACAGGTAAACGGTGCTGGGAGGCTTTTGTGCTGCCTCATTTTGCTGTGACTTGCCGTGGTTATGCCGTGATTAGACCTCAATGGCATAAATAGCTCTTGTGTAGTAAAGTGGCTTAAAATGGTAATTCTGTTTCTAGGGTGGTGAAATAGAGCAAAGAAAATAAGAATGCACAGATAATTTCTTAGTAACAGTCAGATAATAACTGGGTAAATAGAGACATGCACAGCAGTGATTTGCATGGAGCATTTTCTAGACCTGCTTGTGATAATTCTGTAGCCGTGGCCGTGTCTTAGTGGCTCAGTCCCACTTGATGTAACACCCTGGGGATTTTTTTTTCTCTTTTCATAATTAACTGGTCCTTCAAGTATTAGAGACCACAATACAAAGAGAACATACTTTTAAAACTCTTGATTTTAGTTAATAAAAGTGCTACTAATAGCAAGAAAGGCTGTTTTGCCTGCATTTCTAGACTGCTTCACAAATCCACGTACTTAACATGAGGTTTTTCACCTCAGCCTCCTTTTGCCAGGAGCACCTTGTTCTGCACACGTGTGGACCCTTTGCAGCCACTGTTTTCCTCTTTGCTTTTGGAATTTACTGACATTGCTAGAGATGGATGTCACGGGGATGTCAGCTGGGAATAAGGGCGTGTTAGGAGCTGGATAATGGAACCGCTCAATCCAGCGCAAGTCTTGACTTGAAGTCCAGACTTAGATCGGTGTCTGTTGCTGCAGCTGGTGGCCGTGGGAGGGCAGTGGGGCTGGTGTGTGTGTAGCCTTTTGAAATCAGGTAGTTGTCGCTGCCTGGAGAGCGAACTGAATAGCCATAAAAATGACAGAAGCTTGTTTGGAAACACCTGTCTGTAGGAAATTAGTAGGAAAACTAGTGGGGTTTTTTTTTTTAATTAGTTAAAATTTTCTGCATTTCTTTAGAAATCAAACTCGCCTATCTAGACCATTTTAATATTGGTGGGAATTGTGCAGTTTAGCATCATTTCCATGGCTGAAAAACCTTTGTTTTATTCCATTCTAAATAGGATGTCGTGTTAGTCCTAAATACAATTGAGCAGAGCTCTAGTGCTGGCTTTGTGTGTGGAATATGCATGCAAGAGACACAAGTTTGTAGGAAACAGAAGCATTTTTTATTATTTTTTTTCCTGCAGTTATTGACATTGAAGTCTCTTCTACAGTACCAATTGCCTAGCATTTGCACTTGCTTCGTCCTGCCTACCTGTACTCATGAGTTTTTATAGGGCAAACAAAATATTTTTAATTAAGAAGCTGGTAATAAAATCATGGTGTTGGAAGAGCAACTACTTGGTGCCCATAAAATGACACTAAGTTCATTATTTTAAAATTATCTAGATGCTAATTTGGTTCTGTCCTTCATCAAGATTTAGCCTCTTTGTAGGCAGGAAACACTCAGTTCTTGATTGCTGTCTCCAAAGCTCCTGTCTGGCAGCTCAGGTTTGAGCTTCCCTTAGCACTTGTGTCCTGCTGCTTGGTAGCTGGACAGGGGCGCCTTATAAATGTCAAAGTGAGTTTGAGGGGAGAAGGGGACAAAAGACAATTCAAATAAATCAATGAAGCTTTATCAGCAAGTGCCAGATCAGGCTCGTGGTGACCTGTCTCAAATCTGCTGCCTGTTCCTTTGCTTTGAAAACACCCAAGTGGACTGGTTGTGAGCTGCAGTAAATGGAGGTCATTGCCTTTTTATTTTAGACATCAAACTGATGACCGATACCCTTTTCTTATGCAATTTTTCCCCAAGTAGCTTGATTGCATAACTGTATTCGTTATAGTCTAACCTTTTAAAGATAGGGGTATTAAATTGTTAAGGTCCTTATCTTGTTTTTAAATTCTAATGTGGAACAGAAGTTAAGAATGCATCCAGTCTGCTCCGTGTCTGTGTGACCGCATGCAAGGCTCCTCTTTTCCGAGTATAAAGGGCAAATAACAGTATTTTACTCTCATCTGTCAGTTTGACAGCCCAGGGCAGAGAGTGCTCGAGATGCACGGGTAGCGCTCACGTCAGGGACTGTCTGTGCGTGGAAGCGCTGGCACGTGCAAGCTGCCCTTTTTCATAGGAAAGCGTTTCAGTTTCATCCTGGGATTTCTCTAAAGGTATGGATGGCTTTTGCTTAGTTTCCAGGCTGTGCCATGAAGGAGGAATTGTGCGAATTGCAGACGGAGAGGGCGCTAGGCAGCGATGTTTGGACACGCAGCTGCACATTCTCACTGGGCTGCAGGTTGAGCCAAACTGGCAGGTTTTGAAGAGTGACTTGGAGGGATTGAACCCGCCAGGGGAGCCAAACGTCCCCCGCAGGGAGCCAGCGGGGCCGCCCTGCGCAGCGGGCCGCGCGTCAGCCCAGCCGGGCAGGAGCGCCTTGACCGCCTGGAACCGTCCCGCATCGGCGCGGCTGGCAGCGATGCCAAGGCCCATTTACGTAGCTGGAGATTAGCCAGTCAAACGAGCAGTCGTCATCACTGCTGTATGAAACGGCGTGGCTTAAATAATTCCAGCTGCTCTCCGGGCAGGGGGAGCCGCCGCTTTCCACGGGGCTGATGTGGCGGCACAAGCCGGCTCTCGCCGTCGGGAGCACCGGTCCCTGCCCGTCCCCGCGGGCCGCAGGGAGCGGCTGTTAACAGCTCGGTGTTTCCTGGCAGGCTGGCCTCGCGTCTCACCGGAGAGCGAGCGCGGGGTGCCCGAGCGCCCCTACTTCGGGGGCGCCCCGAGGGGGAGGTCAGGGTCACTCTGTCGCCTGAAAGTCACCTCAGCTCACAGGAAATCTTCCGTGGGTTTAATGGAATTTGTACTGGATCTATGGCGTTTGGAGATCTGGATCATGTTTCAGGCACTTTTAAATTTTGCCTGTATTTATACTATATATAAGAAGATTTTTTTTTTAATACAAATTCCCCACTGTTTTATGTAAACAATCTTTTCAATAAAGATTCCTCGCTGTTTTGAGTTGTGCTGCCAGTGGCAACTGGGGGTAAACTCTGGCTGCAGCTTAGAAGCAGCAGTTGGGCCAGCTCTAGGATGGAGTTGGGTATTTTCAGGATTCCCTTGAAGATGCCTTGAAAACAGCCACGTGGAGCCTTCTTGCTGCCCAAGCCTGGACACTGAATATTGGCACCATTTGGGCAATACACCCCGTTTTCTGTGCAGAAGTAGTTTTGCAGCAGGATCAGAAGCTCATCACGGGGAGGGTGGCCCTGCAAGGACCCTGGGAGTCACAAAACCACAGTGGTTCAGCCAGCCCTGCGAGACTGTGTGAGCAAGGTAGCGAGGAGGTTTGCGCTCTGGCCACGATGCCCTCTTCACCGAACCGTGTTTGCTATTTTGTTTGTTTATTGGTAAGCGTCCTTGTTCATTATCAGCCCCTTCTGCCCTCGCTTGCCATCTCCCAAGAGAGATGTTGTAGCTCTCACAAAGTATGTTTTATTTTTTTGCTTCTAACACTAAACCGTTTGGCTTCACATTCTTTTTAATCTGTTTGCCTTTGAAATTGAGATTTCTCTTGGTTACTCTCTTTCTTCCCTCTTTGGCAGTTTATACTGGCTGCTCTGCAGCACTTTTAGGATATATTTCCTATATTGTGATGCAACAGGATCAGAGCAACTATTTGAATGGCTGAAAGCTGCAGCAAGAGTGAAATTCTGCCAGTTCTGCTTTCTTAGTGAACGCACCGTTATTCTATTCAGTTCCAAAATTCTAGGCCTTATGCTGACACTAGATCTGCAGCTGGTCGTCTGTCTTAAGAAAATGTTGTTTTTGAGAGAAATTTTGAAAACTAATACAGTATCTTTCTTACAGGGAAAGCAATATACAGAATTAGGTACTAGCCCTCCTTCAATGCAGCATAACCAGGGGAGCAGGTAGGTGGTTGCCTCGATATCGATGCTTGCATGCCTTGAGCTGAAGATGTTCAGGTATTTCACTGGCTCTGGCCCTTGAGGCAAACACATTTGCTTATTATTTTGTTGCTCTGGCTTCTGTTATCTTGATAGGCCTTTTAATTATTTATTGGCAATAATGCTGAAGGAGAGGGAATTTGAAAGATGCTTGCAGCTTTAAATCGACACATGCAAAGTGCTCGAAAACGCCTGCTTCAGCATGCAGCAAGGAAGCCGATCCCGCAGGCCAATCCCACTCACTGGAGTGCAAATGTTGTGCAAAAATGCCACCAGAAGTTCAGTGATTTTAGAAATTATCTTCCATATTGCTTGGAAGATGGTCCCAGCCCTCACAGTGTCCGGATTTGCTGTGGGACACAGCTCTGGTCACAGATGGGGCAGCCAGTCGGTGGTGAT
>JAVCKT010027027.1:472-18343 GCA_032273925.1 Rhynchotus rufescens | reverse complement strand
TGCACTGTTAAATCCATTTTTTTCCTGCTCCTCATCCATCTACTCCTTTCATCTCGGCAGAAAAACCATCCTGGGAATCTAGTGCTCGGCAGGGTGCCAGAGCTCTTCTGCTAAAACCCTGCTCCCATGTCTGTAAATGCTGTGTTTGGGACGTACCCTCCCCACAGTGACAGAGCTGTCTTTAGTGAGTGGCAGAGGAGCAGAGTGTCAGAGCTGTCAGCCCGGTGCTCTAGAAATCGCTTGTCACGTGCAGACCATGTTCCTGAACAATGTTCTCATTAAAAGTTCTTGCTGCCAAGTGCCGTTTGCTTTCCTCTTCAAAGCTGTCAGCATTAATGATGAGTAACTCCACTTGGAAGCTGTTTGTGTATAAACATATCACAAGCAGCGTTCCCCTGTCACTGTCATCGCTGAGAGAGGAGAGCAAGGGCATGAGGGAGCAAATTTGGTGACGGAGCCGGTGGAAGGCGGAGAAAATGCCACTGTGGGGGGACTTCTGTGGAGGTGGCTGAGTCAGACGTTGCTGCAACGATGCTGCTCAAGCCTGTGCTGAGGCCTGGGAGAATTCTCAGCTCTTGGCCTGGGATCTGCCTCTTTTGGAATGACAAATAAAAGCCTTGTAGCTTTTTAAATAAAAGAAATGGTCAGCAGCAGGAAAAGTGCTTTGAAAATAGCCATGCACTTACACTAGAGTCTGACTGATGTAGAACTTGCAGAGGGATTTCACATTCTCTGAGTCGTTTATTTTTTATTTTATTTTGAGGCTTAAGACACCGAGTCAGAATATACCACTCCTCTTTGGGTTTCACACTTCTTTTGTAGCAACTCTTAGGTATTCCTGTTTTCTGTAGTTTGAAGTCAAGTCAGCACAGCTACAGGTTTCTCAAACTATTGGTAAACCTGCAACTAATTTAAAAATGTGAGAAGAAAATGTTTTCCCCAGCCCATAGTTATTACTTAGTCATTTGAGCAGCATTTCTTGCATGCCACAGTCGAAGTGATGAGTGCCCAGCACTCAAAGCCAGGGGTACTTTTTCCTCCCACAGTTGCTTATTCTGACTTTTTAACTCGTGTGATGGAGTTTCCCTGCTCAGGAGCCCTGTTGCGCGTTCAGGTGTCAATGCAGATATCAGAGATGGAGACAAACAGAGATTTCTCACTGCTGTTTGGACCCCCTTTTATTCCCCCAAGTCAGGCACATGTGAGAACACCTTCATTACGGGACAGAGAAACCCTTCTCTTCCTCTGTGTCTTCAGGCCAAACAGAGCTGAATGCCAGAGAGTGTGGCTCTTATTTTGACCTCCAGGATGTTCTTGCAGGAGATTGTATAGGTGTCTGAGGTGGGAGGAGACATGCTGGCCATGCAGGGTATTTCTTGTTGCAGCCTCCTGATTGATACCCTAAAGGCAGCTGCAGAATGATTCACTTCTGTTTTTATTTCTCTCCTCTTTTTCCTAATGCTCCTCAGGTCATGGTAGAGAATTCTGACTTCACCCCGTCGCAGGTTGGCTGCCTCTTTACCTTCCTTGCCCGTCAGCTCGCCAAGCCCAACAACACATTGTTTGTGAACAGGACCCTTTTTGACCAGGCAAGTACTCCTTTTTTAGGAATAGAAAAAGATCTAATAAGTGCTGTGCCACAGGAAGTGTGTCCAGAATCTTTTGGGACCTCTTATTTATCTCAGTATTTTTAGGTGTCTTTAGTTATAGCATTTGATGCATTCCAGACACCTCTGGGTACTTCTTGCCCTTAATGCTAGGTGCTTTGCATAGTTTGCCTATCTCTTTTTTAGAGCACACTGAAACTCTTCTGTTTGGGATTTTCTAATTAAGCTACAGCAAGAGATTAATTAAAGTTAATGGGTTTAGAATAATGGCTCTGCTAAGCAGGCCTGACTCATGCTAACTTCTCCATTCTTGCACAGGTCCTAGAGTTCCTGTGCAGTCCTGATGATGACTCCCGCCATTCCGAGAGGCAACAGGTAGTGGCCTTGAAGGGAATGTTTCTTTAGACGTGAGGAATGAACCGACTCTAGAGCTGAGTTCAGCCTTGTTGGGCAGTGGGTGCCGGCCAAAGGGTTCAGTGGAGGCTGGGTGCCAAAGCAGTCACCTGGTGTAGGAGCATGGGCAGCATGGAAAACTCAGGCACAAGGATCCTGCCCACCCTCTTAGTGAAGAAAGGACTGAGTAAAATAATCCCCACGTTTATACAGAGCTCTTTGGAGCTGGAGCAACGTGTTCAACAACAATGTTGGCTGCAGTCCAGGTCTCAGTATAATTAACTGTTTTTGAATATCCACAGGTCCTTTTAGAACTGCTGCAGGCAGGAGGGATCGTGCAGTTCGAAGAGAACCGCCTTATCCAAATGGCAGAGAAGGCTGAATTGTAAGTTGGGTGTGTGCACAGCACACGAACATTACCTTTAAAAACTCTTCCAAAGCTTTTCTCCCCACATGTTTCAATCTTGCAGCTCTGCTCTGCATTATTTTCCCCATGCATTCACGTGCTTCTGATTTATCAACTCACATCTAATCACATAGTTCACACTAATGATCCTCTCTCTCCTGTCTCCCTGGGTATTCACACCTCCTCTTACATTAACAATGCTTGTGTAGCAACGTGGGATCCATTCAGCGTGGAGCTTGATAAGCTTTGGCTCTTCCTATCCTAGAGCCAAGGCTTTGCTCCAAGGTGTAGCTGTATTTTCACAGGCTTTGCCACTGACAGATGGAGAGGACTGGTTGGGTGAGGCCAACAGGTGCATTTATAAGCACACTAGGGCCTGGAGCCACCCCCGTGCAACTCGTTTTAGAATTAAGTAGGAGAGACAAATGCAGTGTCTGGAAAGGCTGAACGTTTCCACCATCTCCTTTAGCTGCTTTACCTTTCTGCCAGCGTGTCTGGTGTGCCTGGATTAAGTCAGGGTGTTTTTATCCAAATCTTGAGTTTGGATGTTGTGTGAATCCAATGTATCGCAGAGGACCAGAGGGAGAGAAGTGAAAAGGTGGGATGTGCCCTGCCTGTTTTCCAGTGTTCCCTAGCAGGAATTACTCAACCAAATTTTTCAGCCCTAATACAACTTAGAAATGTAGCACAAGCATCTGAGATGGGGAGTCACAAGTGAGCTGATCCTGTGTGTTTCCAAGTGGATTTTTTTTCTCCTTGCTTGGGAATGTATCAGGGGCAGTGCCACCAATTCAGTCACCCCTGTCAAAGCGGGAAGACCAGTGGGGTGAAGTTTTGAACAGCTTTTTGGACTTGTTTTGCTTCAGTCGCACCTTGTTTTCATCTGATATCTCCCTGACTCAGAATGTTAAAGATGTGTATTAAAAATTGAAGCTAACTTAGTGTGTCATAGCACACTACTGAGATGCCTTTGGTGTATTTTTGGAGCAAGTAAGGTACGTTGGCCTAGCTCGGAGTGAAGTGTATTATGAAAATAAGCACAATGATCTGTGAACCAGTGGAACCTGATTTCTTTAGAGATTTCTCTCATCTATCTCTTGCCTCTCACCTTAATACCACCAAAGTCTTTGTTTTGCCCAATGAGTTACCAAAAGAGGAAGGTCTGTGGTTGGCCTGTGGCTGATGTTAACTGGCATGTGTAATTTGGAGCCCTCAAAGAGATGTTTATGTGGCAAGGGCAACTCCTCTATTAACTGTGTGATCTTTACAAAAGTAAAAGCCTTAATGTGGTTAAGATGCTTCTGAATGTTTTTTGTGAAACCTGCTGTATTTTCTCTTGAACACTGGTCTTGCAGCAGCAGTTGCTGAGTTAAATCTTCTGGTACTTTTCAAACTAAAGAATGGTGGGGGAAGCATCCTAAAGGTGGTGATTAGGGATGAGAGGACTAGAAGGTGTCCAGAAAGTGTGAAATTGCATCTAGAGGAGCCACTATGGAGGAATGGTCCTTTGGGATTTAAGTGAAGCTCCTGGGGCATCACAGGCAGGTATCCTGCCAAGCTGTGTACTCACCTTCTGCTGAGCTGACTTGCTCAAGTGCGTTTTTCCTAATGTCAAAAGTATCTTTTCATTTCAGCTATCAGATTTGTGAGTTCATGTATGAACGAGAGCTTCGCTACGACAAAATCGTTGACTGCTACCTGCGTGACCCAGTGAGGAAGGCGAGTACATTTGGTGCTTCTGACCTTCCTCCTCCATAGCAGGGCAGCCCATCCTGCTGGTAGCTGTGTGAACAGGCCCAGCAGCCCTTGTCTTAATTTTCTGTCTTAAAACTGTCCTCCACATCAGTTGCCCTTTAGTCAGCTTGCTATAGTCAAGACTTTGTGAGCGCGTGTGAAACGCCATGATAAAATCTAATGCTGTTTGTTAATGAGGTGCAGAATACGTGGTACCATTGCTGTTTTTATGCTTTACAGGAAGAAGTTTTCAACTACATCCACAACATCCTCTCCATGCCTGGGTACAGCGCTGAAGAGAAGCAGTCTGTGTGGCAGAAAGCTTTGGACCATATGGAGGTACAGTGTGGAATAAGCCCCTCACATCTGGGCTGCTGCCAACTCGTCCTGGGTCTGCCTTGTGCTGCTCTGTAAGCAGCAGTGTTGTTGTGGTCAATGCCAGCTGTTTGGTAGGCTGTAAGAGGAGGACATTCTGGTATTGTTACAAAGTTGAAAATAGCTACAAAACACATCCATGTTTCAGGAATTCCTTTGTAGGAGAGTCTATGAAAAACATTGCTGAAGGTGATGGTTCTGTTTTGTTCAAATAAACCTAGCTCGTTACTGTCTTCAGAGCAACTGCAGTTACATGCTGGCCTTTCCAAGTGGAGCAAATTGTGTTATCCCCTTTTGTGCTTCCTTGTGTCTCTCTGCTGCTTCTCTCCTACTGAATATGTTTGCCTCTGCTTGTGTTGGAATATGCAGCTCACGTTGGTTGGCCTAATGGATGGGCAAGTCTCAGTTCGTGTGTCCCTTACCTTGTGTCTTTATCAAGTCACGGGTATGTCTTCTTGCTGGGTTTCTTCAGCCTGAGGCTTTTGACTGTTCCTATTCTGAGCTTTGGTGTCTTGGAACAGATCAGAAATGTCCTGGGTTGCCCTTCCCGATGCCTCTCGTCGCATTGTACAGGTTTTGATAAGGTTGTCACAGGCTGAGACTGACAGCTTTACATATTGTGTTGACTGGTTTTGTTTCCCCAGGCAGGTGGAGCCGCTTCTTGAATACTGTGCGTTGTCACAGGTGCCCAGTGTCCTCCTTCAGGGCCACGTGTGTTCCTGATGTTGGCAAGCAATGGAAAAACCTTCCTCATGCTGTCCATGGTTGTCTCTAGATGTAGGATTCCTTACACTGTTCCACCAGCTCTGCTGACAGGGGCCTGCTGCTTTTATCTATGCTACTTTTTACTCCTTTCCCTGAAAAAACTACTAGGAGGACGACCAGTTCTGCAGGTTGCCTTTCTCCGATGCCTTCACCAGGATGAACTTCCTCTTTCCTTTTGGAATTATCCCTTTTCCAGCACGAACAGTATTTGCAACACTATATGGCTTAGCAGCTCCCTGGCTTCCCTGGACTTTTACTTTTTCCCTGGGTATTAATCCTGCTCTCAAAATCTCGGAATGTTGTCAAACTCACCACGGATCTAGGAGTGTGGCAGCTGCAGGGAGGCTGACCCATCTAACTCCAACCACTATCCAGATAAATTAAGAACTTTTGGCTAAATCCTTCATCTTAGTAAAGAGCAGAAGCTTTCTGTCTTGTTGCTTCCTGGATTCCCTGGGCTGTGTTAGAACCGACTGAACTGGTGTGAACTACATCTGTTAGGAGACCAAGTTACTGCTAAGTAACTTTTCCAGAGTGTTTTATTTTATTTTATTTTATTTTACTTTTTCAGATGTGTGTTTTTGAAGCTTTTTTTTGGGTTTCACCTCTTTGCAAGGCTTTCTCCTTTGTAGGTCTAGCAAAAGGGTGGGGAAGTGTTATTTATCATTTATATTCATTTATTCATTATCATTTATATTATTATCATTTACCAAAAATCTGTTTGAAGCAGTTGCTTCCCAATTATGGCTTCTCAATTGGAAGTCTGAAAGTGTTAGGAGGCAAAAACTCATCTTCTCAGTCCTGTGAACTTGTATAATCTTGTATAGTCTTGTAAGATCTTTCAGCTCGAGCTTGAGAGGAGACAAAGAACAGGCATCTTAAAGATCTTTTTTTTTGTCCTTTTATTACAGCAGAGAGATTATTCCAAGGCTTTTTTCCGTTCCGGGCAGATAACAGGGGCATTTCACAATTGCAGGAAACTCGCTTCTGAGCCTCTAGTTACGGTCTAGTTGAGGCTAGTGCTATTTAAAAACTGTTTCTGTTTGCCTGAGAAATGCCCTGTAGAGTCAGCTGGTGGCTCTGCTTCCTCTTCAGTGCTGGAACTCTTCCAGCTGGCACTAGCTGGACTTGTCAGCACAGAGTAAAGGGCTGTTGTCAGAAAAGCTCATGGAATTGTTCGCTGGCCTTTGAACAGAGCTGCTGCCTGCCTGGTGTGAAGTTTTGCATCTTTTCTATTGCAGATTTCAATCCCTGACTTTTGAAAGCCTTTTTCCAAATAATTATAAGGCAAGTTATTTTCAAACTCCTTTTTGAGTGGTGGCATTCATTATTTTAAAGCTTTCATCGAGGTGAAGCTGCAGTTACAATACGAATGACCTCCGTGTTGCTACATAATGACATTGCCTATAAAATCCAAGGTAATTATTTCTGTTGTGATTCCCTCTCCCAAGGAGCTGCTGTTGCTGAGCCCCTGTAAAGCAGCCGACTTGGTGGCCATTCACTTCAGCGAGCAGATCGAGCGAATCATCGCAAACCTCCAGGTAAAACACCACAGGTTTTTGCTAGGGCTTCTTGCCAGTGGGGTGACCGTGTCTGTAAGAGACACATCACGCCCTTTGGGATGATCATTCTCCTTCCAGATTGCTAACAGTAATTTCTTTTCTTTTTTTCACTCATTCATAGAATAGCTTTGTGGCTCTTCAACCTCAGGATTTACTGGGTTAAATTATTTGGCCTCTCTGCAATTATCTGGCCCTAAAGCTTTGCAAGTGCTGAGATGCTAATTGTATCACTTGACAGCACGGTTTTCAGTTGTGAGTCCAATGTGGCTCACACACAGTCAGACCTGGTGTCAGCGAATATATTCTCACAACAAGTGGTGTAGAGGAGTTTGGTTAAGAAAAATGCCAAACCAACCTCTTGAGATGCCAGCCGTGAACTATGTTTCCTTCAATAGATGTAGTTCAGTGTAAGCCACTCTGGTTTATAGCACATTACTTAAAGTAGTAATACTTGATCTCCTCCTATCATGTAGGACCAGTTCTTACTCTTCCAGTTTCTGAGGAGTCTCCTTGACCCGAGGTATGTAAGAAAATTGGACCATTTACAACCTGTTGTTTTAAAACACAAGCTAATACCAGAAGCAGTATGTGCTCTACCTGCAGCTTTAGTGCCTAGAAAAGGAGCCTTGCCCTTCACTATGCCCAAGAAAAGGGAAAAATACTGTTGTTCCGTGGAGGGTTCTGTAGAGAGCCCACGTCTGGCTTCCCAACTGGGAAGTGGAGTGGGTTCCAGTAGGTGCAGTGTGACGCTTCCCCCACGCGGGTGGGAGTTTGGGCACTGCTCCCCAGCCCTTTTGGGGAGGCTGTGAAGTGGTTACCCTGCGACTCAACTGCTGTTTCTCTTCTTAGGCGCCCACTGCTTTAATTACTTCAACGAGGTGCCCATAATTTAACATAAATAGTAAAGATGCTTCGATCTGTTGGCATTTTTCATTTAGATCTAATTTCAGCTTTGCTGCTGTATTTCATTACAAACTCTTCTTTATTTTTTCCCCCCATCTGCTCCTGTTCTTTCAGCATTTTAGCACTGAGTGTTCTCTTTCTGTTGAATCCATTTCAGATGCTACAAGCTCCTGATTTTGCTTATTTACTTTGTAAGACATTTGTATCTGCACAGCTCCAGTTGCCTTCAAGCAATTGCTGATGCAATGCACTGCTACGTTTTTGGGAGAGATCATGTTTTATCAATTAGCTACAAATTAATTATTGTGCTTTGTCAGGAGGAGAACCAAGAAAAGATAATATTATCTAAATTCGAGTGCCAGTATTTTGGTTCTTGCTTGAATGGAATGAAATTGCACGGTTTGGAAGCTGGAACTTGGAAATAATTATTTTTAACTCTTTTGATCTTGTTAGTGTATATATAATAGTAACAAAATAAAAAGACCTTTCTCTTTCAGGAGTTTGGAAATCATGTTACATTTAGAGGTTAGCTCCCCCACCTATCATGTTTCTTGCAGGTGAAAATATAAATTCAGAACTTTGACAAGAAAATACCTTGGTTAGGATTTAAAGGTAGAGATTTAGTTAAGCAGAAATTATATCAAGCTGGAAGTTTAGTGCCCTGTTTATGCCTTGATATCACTTCATTTGCAGCAAGAGAGTTCCAAAGTCCAGTCACTCTCTGCAGTGCAGTAGGATTTTCAGCATCCCAAGCAGGGAAGGTCACTGACTGGACTGCAGATACCAGACTACTCAATAAGTAGAAGATAGTGGGATTTTATGCAGAAAAACAAACAAAACAGTATTCACTTCAAGTCCATTTGTGCAGTGACTGACCTTAAAGCAAAGTGCCGAGGTCTGTCCTGTCAGCACTAAGCAATTGCTGGGAAGAAATGCTCTGTGGAGGTGCTAAATCACTGGAATGATTGGATTTATTTATTTATTTAGGGTGACATTCAAGGGCCTATGGGCTATTACCGGTGCAATAAGGTTGTCTGTTTCTAAGATGCATCTGAAAGAACTGAGCAATATCCAGAGGGAGGAAGAAATCTTACTACACAAGACCTAATCTGCAGACGTGCCTGTGCTTTGCAGTATATCGATACATAAAACTGATGAGGCTTTTCTGAGAACACCTGTCTCTTAATTTAAACGTTTATAGGATTTTTCTGAGTAAAATTCTTATTAAAAGAGAGATCCTTGGTATAGAAAGCGAGCTTTTAATGTCTCAGATGCAAAGGATTGCTTGGTCATATGACTCTGACTCACTGCGCTCGTGTAACTGTACTGAGTTGGTGGAATGGTATTAGGGATTTATTTGGCCTATTTAATTTAGCCGGAGATTTATTTTAAAGGAGTTGGCAAGAGGTGAAGGAGGAGAGGGGGGAAGGAAGAGAAGGGAACGGGGTTAATAGAAACAGCCTAAGGAAATTAAAACCAAATGTCCCTGCATCCATATCATCAACAGCCATTGAAAACAGAATGTAGTGTGTGCCTAGGCATGCGAAACGTACTACATCAATGCATTGAAATTTATTTATTGTAGCTTTTGCTTTGCTTTCATTGTTTTAACCTCATTCTAAGATGTTTTTTTCTTCTCTATAAATAAATGCCTTGAAATAGGCATTGTACCCACAATATTAATGTAGGTAATGAGAAGTCAGTAGTGATTCCTTCCTGCTGGAGAAGTGTGTGTAGATGATGGTGGGGGAGATGTTTGGCATGGCTGTGTTGAAGAGATCTTGGTCATGCTGAACTGAGCAGGACCTGCAAGTTTATAGGCTCCTTGGTTTTGAAATGATCAAAATCTGGTTTATTTAGGCTTTGAGGTTCTTCATTTGATGTCAGAACGCAGCAGTTTGGATACCGTTTTTCCTGTGTGTTCATCCTTTGGATGCTGTGCAGTCCTTTTGAGGCTTTCATTTCTAGGCAAATATCATTTATAATCAGGTATTCTCACTGTACTCGCATTAAGCTGCTTATGGAGTGTGCCAGGGACTGGGTGCTTGGTTGGTCTTTAGTGGGTGATGATCCTGGTAGCTTTTGTAGCTCCCAGAAGACGATAGGGTCAGATTGTGTCTTAGACCCTCTCCATCCCAAGGCTCTAGGCTTTGTCCATCAACACATCCCCTCCCAATTAGGAACTTCTGTCCAGAAAAGTAACAGAACTAAATAAACACTTCTGTCTTTCCTGCAAAAGATTAAGTTTTGCTGTTTCTCTGCACAAGGAGCTTAATCTGAATGCAGGTGTTGATGTCTTCTCCAGAATAACTACAGATAGAACAAGAGGAAATGACCTCGGGTTGTGCCAGGGGAGATTCAGGTTAGACATTAGGAAGCATTTCCTCATGGAAAGAGTAGTCAAGCATTGGAACAGGCTGCCCAGGGAAGTGGTGGAGTCACCGTCCCTGACAATGTTCAAGAAACGTGTAGGTGAGGCCCTTAGGGACATGGCGGGGTTTACAATTGGACTCAATGATCTGGAAGGTCTTTTCCGACCATAATGATTCTGTGTTCTGCAGTGGAAAGGAATCGGAAGAATGCTTTTTAGAGGGGCATATTTATTAAAAGTGATTATTATTTGTAGTCTAAAATCAGACAAGTCTGGCCTTCTGAACATGCTCAGAAGCTCATGCCAGTAGCATCACCCATGGCCATGAACAGAAGAGGAGGGGAACTAAATAACTGAGTTCCCTCAGTAATTGAGTTCCCTCAATTAAAATGAACTAAGTAATACTCTCTCTCTTCTTCTCTCCACCTTCTTTTTTCCCCCCTATATTAAGCACAAAAGCCAATGCAGAATCTGTTACAAACTCGTCTTTTCAGCCAGCCTTCTGGACTGGAGTTTGACATGGGTCTCCTGTGCCTTTTGTGTTCCAGAGAAGGCATCAATCAGGACCTGATACACTTACCCCCCTACGTCACTGAGCAGTTCATTGAGCTGCTGTGTCGCTACAGGCCGGAACAGGTTTTGGAGACACTGAAAGTTCTGGAATACTGCAGGCTGGAAGAAGCCATCCAGGTAGGAGAGCGACGAACGAGGACTGAGGCTACGGAAAACCTTTGCATCACATCCCACCTATTTAAAGTACTGTGAAAGCACTTCAAAGTGGGTTAATTCCTAGATACTCTCCAAATCCAATTCTGACACTGCTGGGCCTCTCAAGCTGCAAAACTAATCTCTTTGTAGCATTGTGAACTGTATTTAATAGACTAAATCTAAATTTACTCTCTGGACTTAGGAGAAAAGGCTGAATCTGATGAGTAACTGCAGAACATGAATTGGCTTCTCACAGGTTTGTTTTATGTGAAAAGAGACTGTGGTGCCCAGGAAAATAAAATCATCCTTTCCAATTTGCTTAGGGTACAGGATGAGAAGAGTTCTTTATGTTGGCAGTGTTGGTTTATGTGTTGGGAGGCATGCAAAATAATGGGAATCAGGGTTTCTTTGGAAAGCAAATCGGGCAAAATTGGACCAGTGCTGAAGGAATGGCTGGCTGCAGAATTTTTGATTAATGATCTGTCCTGGATCTTGATTTGTACCTACATTTTTAAGAATTTGATTGTGTTATCAGCAGTCGTGTGACTGTAGAAACAAGTGTCTCATAGCCTGTGTGGGGCAAAGTAGGAATGCTCAGACTGGGCCAAGTGCCTGCTGACACGTGGAGGCCAAACCCTCTCTGACCACCCAGTTACTACCTTAGCAGCTAAACAAATCTGATCCATTTTTCAAGATAGAAATTCCCGTTTTATTTTAACTCAGATAACACAGAAACATCAGCTCCATGAAGCATCCTCATATTTACTGGAGAAGAAGGGAGATATCCACGGTGCCTTTCTGGTTATGCTTGAGGTATGTGGCATTCTTGCTGGGCTCCTCATTAGCTCGTGTTAAGGTTTAATATTGTCACTGCTGCTCAATTTGTTCCCCACTTGAGTGCATGGCAGCATTCACGTTCTGTCACAGAGCAATGCTTCAGCTTGGCTGCAAACTCAGCTTCTCAGTGTATTTTTCAGGCATGTTTTGAAGATTGCCTTCCCAAGCATAACAGATAGATACTGAAACTTACTGTTCTTAAGACAAAATCATTTTTGAACTTTTGTTTTCCATATTGGGAAAGGAATTTGTATTATGTTAGTCATTGTGGGGGAGAAAGTGAGGGTGGGACTATGTGAGCATGTCTTTTACCAACACATCAAAATTCTTCAGGTTTAATGTGGAATCTCTGTTTTGTTTTAGCGATTGCAGAGCAAGTTGCTGATGCTCACACAAGCTGATGAAAGTAAGTTGTCATTTTAGAATCATTTTCTATCAAAAAGAGGCAGACAAGAATATAAGATGTGTGTTTAACACCAGGCATAATGAAATCTTCTTTTATGCCGAGGAATTTATTCCTCGGGTATTTCCAGATATTTTTTATATTCACATATTGGTGGTATTGGTGGTTATTGTGATGGGATTTCCTGACTCTGCTACTCTGATCCCTAGCAAGACTTGCAAACAACTTTTGTGGTGGATTTTCTGTGTTTGATCACCCGCCTTGTTAGCTCTTTTGGTTGTGACTGATACTCTTCCTGGTTTACAAGACATGTTTTCCATGTTAAAAATCCATTCAGGCTCGTTAGGGAACTGTATTTATCAGTATATGTGGACAGTGATGAGAGGCATCTGAAAGTAGCTTTTCTGAAGTACATTTCTCAGAAAAATGAGACTTTCACATACAGAAAATGAATGTATGCATGCCTGCACCATTAGCTAGCCCCAGCACTCAAGGGCATCTAATCAAAAGCAGAGCTCATATTTGTTGCTTAGCCATTTCCTATACCACAACTAAGATCTTCCTTATTAGATTGTATGAACTGTTTTATAGGCCCAATTTATTCTGTTCTTCAGGAAAAGTGACAGAAATCAGGATCTGTCTTTATAGTGTAGTTTTGTGTTATACAGAACAGATGCCAGATGAAAAGCATGGGTTTATTTTTGCAGGTTGATTGGAAGTAAACATAACTAACATGTCTAACTATATTTAGAATTATAATGTGGTTTTCTCCCCCAAATTAGGTTCAGCTGAGCTGCTGGAAGATATTGAAGATACTCTAATGAAAACAATTGCTCTTTGCCAGAGGAATTCACACAATTTAAACCAGCAGCAGCGAGAGGTGAGGGATTCAAAAGCTCAGCACTAGAACTGGCAAAGGTCTCTGCGTCCCTAGAAACTGTCTCCTCTCATACTCTTTCCTTTCCCTACCTATCAGATCCTGATGCATCTCAAGCAGTCTTTGTGCTGCTCTGCCTCCTATCCTTCTTATCCTTCATGCTGCTGAAGATGCAGCATGGCTGGAAGTCAAAAAAAAGATGTCATTTCTTCTGAGTACTGTCCAGTGTGCACAGTGACCGCCTCAGGCTCTCCTCTGAGGGCTACGCTGTGCTCCAGACAGTTGCTGTGCTGTAGAGAGGAGGTCGAGTGATATGCTGATCTAAAACATGATCAAGTTATACTGAAGGCACGTCCAGAAATGCTTTGCTTTGAGACTTTTAATATGCTTCAGGTGTTTTCTACTGCAGTTATAACATGAGGAAGTGTAATTCTGTGCTGCTTCTGTTCTTCAACATATGGAAGTGAGTCTTTCAAAGTTGAACTGTGATATTAGTCACATCTGATTTGTAGTTTTGTTGTTTTCTTACCAGTTTTGTCTTTTATTCTGTTACTTTAGGCTCTCTGGTTTCCCTTGCTGGAGGCGATGATGTCCCCGCAGAAGTTGTCTGGTTCTTCACAGAATCGATACTCAGAACGTGAGTATTTTGACATTTTGCTGCCCTAAATGCTAATAAAGGTCTGTGTATCTGTGTGGAGTCTCTCCTGCTCTAGGGATCACACGGGCAGAAGGCAGTTTTGTTGCTGAAGCCCTAAATTCCCTGCTGTAGCTCTGAGCTGTACTGGCTGCAGGACTGAGAGCTCAAGGTGGGCATTGGGTGAACTGTAGCTGTCAGCCAGAAACTACGTTGGCTCCTCAGTGGGGAGAGGCTGTACCACAGACTCCTCTGCTCACCCAGGCCCTTTGGGATGGGCTTGGTTGAAAAGCCAGCTTGCCCAGCACGTGCAGAAGCTTTCCAGGCCGTAAGTAGGCTAGAGCCTGCACTAACTGTAGGCAGGAACTAATGCATATTGGAACATAATGCACTATTCTCTGCCTCACCTCACCGTTCTCACTCCTGTGCCTCCATCTGTCTGACGTGTATCAAATTGGTGACACTTGAATACAGTCTACTCTAGATCTACTTTAGATTCAACCGTTGAATCTGTTGTGGGTGTCCATAGCACATCTGGAATCTGGGAAAGCCTCGTGTTAGGGGAGACTTGAGAGCAGTTAGAGAGGCCTAGATGCTCTGATCTTGGGCCAGAATAATGTGTCCTGGCGTCTTGCAGCCCTCTTCCACAGAGACTGTTCTTGCCTGGTCAAGGACCTCACCGAATTACAAGAGACAGCTATGGCTGGCATCCTGCCTGGCCTTCCTCTGCTTCTGCCCTCCTAATAACTGCTAGCTGTAGCTGGGCTCATGGAGATAGCCTTGCAAGGATCAGTAACCAAAAACTAAACACTATTACTCTTTCCTCAGCTGATCTTTTTCCCTAAATTCAAAATGTCCCCTAGACTTTTTGTTCTGATTCCCGCCAAGGTTATTTAAGTGGCACCAGCAGTGATGATATAACGGGGTATAATGCACTTGGATCCCTGCATAACCATTTTGATTCCCTTCCTGAGACAGATAGTTCCCAAACCACTCTTGCTTGTTTCCCATACGAAGAAGCTGAGTTGCTGGGGTCTGCACATAGCTGAAAATAGGCTCTTAATGCTGGGAGTTGGAGGTGGAAAAAAAAAAAAAGTATAATGCAAAGGTTAATTCTAGGCACTTTAGTCATGACTGACATATGAACAGGGGTTGCAGATTGGCTTTTGGTAGCAATAAAAGAAGTGAATGACGATGCTACCAAGAGAGTTGCAAAATGTGAGAAAGTTGAATGCAGGCGGGGAGTGGGAGGAGTGGGGAGAAGCATCCTGATATTGAAATCTTTCAAATATGCTTCCTGCTACCAAAAAGCTGTATATGTGTTCTTGGTGTCAGCATGCACAGAAGAAGAAGAAAAAAATCTAAAAATGGTTTAGAGAAAATGGTTTGGAAAACATGAAGTAAAACGAAACCATTTTGATTTGAAAGATAAGCTAGTCTATTGGAAATCCTAACAAGCTGCTGCTGCTTTTTACACTTGATGTTTCAGCTTTGAAGAGTCTGACAATGCAAGTGCTGAACAACATGGCTGCATTTATAGCCCTTCCTTCAATCCTGCAGAGAATCCTACAGGTGAGTTGCAGCAGAGAAGAAAAATATTATAAACGAACTGTTATCAAACTGTGAACAAACTAACAATCTAAAAAACTACCGAATGTGGTAGAGCTGAACACATTCTTGATTTAATAGTAATTCCAGTGTCATTATAAGTAACTGTCTAGTTTGAAGTACTTCAGTGAGCCTTAAGTTGTTGAGATGTAATTTGGAAAAGCCAGTAGAATGACCTGGAAGATCTGTCCTTGTGAGGAGACAGTTGAGTAGACTTGTGAGTAATTCAAAGTAATCGAGTTAGTACAATAAGTAAAATTGAGGTAATTTCTGCAAACCAAATAAAATACTGTCTCAAAGGATGCAGTTACTCTGAAATGAAACTGAACTGCTCTGAGGGTTGCTGCAGGGGTAAAACCTTGCCAAACTTCTCACACATATGAACTAAATTTGTTGGAAGCCCTCCAGCAGCTACGTGAGAACTAAATTACTATTTAGAGTTTCTATTCCTGAGAGGAGAAGCATAGAGAAGGGCTGTAGATTTCTCAGGTGAGCAGACACCTCTAGCAGGCTTCTGTTTTGATCTTAATATTTCACATGCTCTTGGAATTTGGAAAAATTAAAGATGTTGAAAGGTGTTGTAAATGAGGGAGTAGGAAATTAGATCAAATGAGATATGCTTTTATCAAAGGTACAAAGTGATGAACCTCTAGAATAACAAAATTACATCTAGTTTTAACAGTAGCATTAGATCCTGTAGCCTTTCCAGCCTTGGAGTTTAACCCAGGTTTGAAATTTTACAGATGTTGTGAAGGGATAACTGGGGAAGAGGGGGCTGAGAGAGGGGCTTTCCTGGGTTACACGAAGAATTATCAGGATGAGGAGGGAGACAAACCAGTGACTACAGAGACATTGCGATGTGGAGGAAGAAGATCTCATTGTCTCCTAGGAAGACTTAAAAATTCTTGTCTGCAGCCTTTCCCAAATATTTCTTCCTCTTTCTGCTATTACAAAGTGACTCTCTTAGGTAGTAATACAAAAAATCTTTCCCGAAGGCAACAGAGGAGTGAAACACTTGTCAGTTGTACGTTGAACTGGTAGGTGTGATGCCACCAAGGCAGAGAGGAATGGATGCCTGAAGGGCTTTGAGTCATGTCTTGCGTGTGTCTGTCCCTGGTGAAGGAGATGTGTGTGGCTCTGGGTACCTGTGCTGGGGGGAAGGAGTTGCCCTCTCTTATTCCGTTTGCCTAACAAATTTAGTCTGACAAAATAGAGATTAATTAAAGCAAACTTTTTTTCTTTGCAACTAGTGCAAGAGATGGGGAGAGAAGATGTCTTCTAAATGGATGGGGGAAAGAGTAAATTGAAATTGAATAACACTAGTACCAGAACTTCACAGAACAAAAGTAGCAATTGATACCTTATCACTCAGAGAGAGGTATAGAGAAACAAGAGTAATAAAACTCAGTGCATCTTGTGGAAGGGGAACGTGATATTTATTGACAGCATCTTTTAAGATGATTTTTGCCCCCAAACACTTGCTCTCTGTAGATCCCATTCCCTTACTCACATGTTTGCAAGCACCAAGATGGGCACGAGCAATTGATCTGCCCAGGGTCACTTGTGTGTAGCAGAGGACAAGGGGCGTTAACTACCAACTCCTCCCTGCATCTCTGGGATTCCTCTGATTCCCAATGGCAGACGAGTTTTGAACAGATTAGTTGCCTCTTTTAGAAGCTGTTGGCTTCTAAAAGGTGTGGGTTTTTTTGCCTCTAAATCTTGCTTACTTCAGCTGCCATAAATGATGAGCCAGATCACTGCCTATTTTTCATTTTTTTGGAATATAGGTTTGAAATGCGTGTCTGTAGTCAGCCCTCCTGCTGGGCTAAGAGAAGAGGAAATGGTCTGTGTGATATGTGGCAGCTTTGCCATTCGCCTCACGTTGGGAGCCAGGCTCTTCCACTGATAACTTGCCTGTGCTGCAGTCTTATCAGCCTGCAGCTTCTGTGCTTGACATAACACCTTCCTCAGCTTTGCTGCTGGCAACAGTGTCCTTTCTTATCAGCACAGAATATTCTATCAAATCTTTTTTCCATCATTCCTTAAAAAAAAACCATTTTTACTCATGCTGCATTTATAGCAATTGCTGTTTTGTTGCACATCTCCAAATGGGGTTGCATGTGACTGAGAGGCAACCCTGGGTTATTTTGGGGAAGAGACAGGGACGGGGCCTGTGGATCCGTGGCCCATCAGACTGGTTGGCCCAGCAGCTTCCTGAACTGGAGGTTACATCTCTGCTTTGTCGGCCCTGGGCAGAGGCCCCTCCTGCCAAGTTGTGTCCTTGATTTTTGAAGCCATGGAAGATTGCTGTCTTGGCTCTGAGCAGTGCACAGGGTCAATATGTTATTGTTGGGCCATTCTTATTAGTGACTACACAGAAATTCTTAAACAAGCCCTTCTGGGCTTCAGGGAACATCCCGCCTTTCCGAAGCTCTGAAGATATTTCTGCAAAACACCAAAATCCCTGGGGTGCTTGAGAGTTCCTGAAAGCGCCCTCAAGACCTTCTGAGAGAGGTCAGGTCCTTGTGCTAGCGCATGGATGCCCTGGAGCTGCAGGTCTGGCAAGCAGAACAGCTGCCTAGGAGTTAACTCGGTTTGTTTATTTATTTATTTTTTTCCTTTTTAAGGTGAATGACATCAATAAACTGAGGTAGATTATCTTCCTTTTTCTGAAGAGGGAATTAGAGT
>JAVCKT010027026.1:12869-54255 GCA_032273925.1 Rhynchotus rufescens | reverse complement strand
GGTGTCATTTGGTTCCCTCTTGACTAAGAATTGTTGATCAGAGGTAGCAATAAGTGGTGTTCAGCAGGAGTGAAGCGTACTGGTGAGTAGCTCTGGAAAAGGCTGCAGCTGGATGCTGCCCTGGCATCTGCAGAGCTGTGGGACATGGGACTGGATGAGTCAGAGGAGAAGAGTTAGGTTGCTTGGTGACTTTGCAGCTGGGATGCCATGGCAGTGTCTGAGCATCTCTTGCTTTTGAGTGCCCATGTACCCTGAAGGGCTAGGTTGGCTTGAGATCCTCCTGCTTGTGCTTTGTACTGCCTGCACTGCTTAGTCCTTGCTTCTACCACCCCTTCCCCTGACTCTTTAGCCAACCTTCATCTCTGTCATGGGTACCTTGTGTCTGTGTCAGACAGTGCTCTATGATGTTGTGGGAGAGCTGTGTGTGAGTTTGGGTGCAGCAACCAAACCACATGCCTCGGTCTACTGAGCCCCCTGTGATCCTTCACATGTTTGCGATGCATGGACAAAAACATCTCAGGGAGAAGAAAACATCTTGTGATAGGGAGTCTTTCATGGGAGTAACAGCCAGCAATGATGCCCTGAACGAGGGATGAATGACAGAACTAGATCCTTCAGGGTGTCCGCTTTGCCCAACAGAAAATGGAAGCAAGGCTTTGTGTGCCTGTAAGTGCTCCTGTGTCTCTCCATGCTTTTGGGTGTCCCTCCCCATCAGTGCTTTGTAGGTGACTTGGGGAGGAGGAGCAAATAGGCTGTCCAGAGCCTTATGCAGGGCTGGATGGTGTTTTTCTGCACCTACTATGTTTTCTGACAGGGCATTTCAATCCTGGCTTTTAGCAGCCTCACCATGACCCAGATACCTGATTGCACATATTAATCTAGGTCTATTATATATTCCCTTGTGCTTCTGCCTGAATTACTGCCAATGGCCCTACCTCCTCCTGTGCCCTGTAAACTCTCCCCAGACTGGGCTGTCCTTCAGATGTCCTGCTAATCTAATCCTGCACTGTGTTTTAGTACAGGTTGTTTATCGTCATCCTTTATCCCTGCCCCAGATGCTCTTGGTCTTGTCTTTTCTTGATGCCCTTGGACTGGAGTTATTTCTGGTGCAGGTTGATAGCAGTCCCCCAGTCGCTGGGCTGTCAGTGGGATGGTTTCCCCTGACACCGTGAACTCATTATTCCAGGTTGCTCTGTGCCCCTGGAGAATCTGAGAGACTGGATTATCCTTGTGCTCCCTACAGAGCCCAGGTGAGCTTGCACTAAAGTAAATAGCAGAAACTGAGAGCAGGTCCTTCTGACAGATGGTGAAAAATCCATGTTTCTCTACCCAACCTTGCCAAACTTAGACAATGAATCTCTCTACCTGAGGTGCCTATGTGGTTTCCATGACAATAGCACATGGTACTTCACAGTCTCTAGTTGGTTTTTCATGATGGCAGAGCTGTTAGGTAAAGGAGCATTTTTGTTTCTTATTTATTTATTTAAAGTAATTGCAAATCTCCACTTTATTCACCTAGCATAGAAAGGAGGTAGCAGGTCCCTGGCAGAATACCTTTCTGAGGTGTCTCAGCTCTGGAAACAGTGGAGAGAGGTCAGTACCTCTGAAGGATGGACCTCTTCTCCCACCGCAAGGCAGCTAGTAAGACCTGCTTGGCACTGTTTTCACACGGTGATGAGACAGGAGGCAATGGACATAACTTGAAACATAGGAAACATTCTATCTCTAGATATAGGAAAACACTTTTTTTACTGTGAGAGTAGCTGATCTTGAACTTGATCAGGTTTCCCCAAAAGGTTATGGAGTTTCCATCTTTGGAGATGATGAAAACCTGACTGGACACAGTCCTGGGCAGCCTGCTCTGAGCAGGGTTTGGACTACACAGTCTCCAGAGGAGCCCTCTAACCTCAGTGCTGCAGTGATAGGTGGGTTCTTGCTCAGCACTCTGCGAGCCAGAGCACATCAGGGATGTGCTTAGTTGACTTAGAAACCCTTTAGGAGGGAGGGCAGGAGGCAAGATGCCTGCCTCGCTGCTGCTGGGGGTCTTTTAAGACAGATTCACTGTTGCAACCTTGGCACTGTGGTTAGAGTGGAGGAAGTGAAGACGGACCTCTCAGTGCAAGCCGGCTGACAAGCAAGCTATGACAAGAGGAACCTGACAACTGTCTGCATGTCTGGACAGAAACATCACCGTGGGTGCCAGTTTGGTTGCTGCTTGTGTTGCTGCAACCCTGAGAAGTCCTGCTTTACCATGACTGCTTTCTCATCAGAAGAGCATGTAGTCTCTTCCTGAACTCAGGTGGGCAGCAAAATCCAGACAGTGTGGAAGTGGATGGAGAGACAGTGAATGAACATCTGTTCATTCATATGAATCTGTCCTCGCATCTCATATGAGGAACAGACAGGAGAAGCAGTGCTGCCTCGTGGTTTATGTAGGGAGGTTGAATTCAGGATCTCTGTTTTCTCCTCACGTTTCTGCTGCAAAATAGCTTAATGGGGAAAGCATTATGTTTTCCCGACTTGCTTTGCTTGTGTGAGGATGATGGTGACAGTGACTCGTCAGCCAGCAGACTTGCTTAGCCTCGTAATATCAATGAAGCATATTCATAGTGCTCTTGATGAGGACAGTGTCTCACGTGGTTGTGAGATAAGGTTGACTTTTACAAAAATACCATCCTGACTGATATTTTTGTTACCCTGATGTCTTTGAGCTTTGCTGGTGTGTCAAGATGAAGGGTGATGCTGTCTCCTGCATCTTCCCAATAATGCTGTTTGTCCATTTGCTGACAGAAGAGCCTTCCATGGGAATATCAGGTGGAGTACCTCTGTCCCCTGCACTGGGACAGGCTATTTCAGCCTTTGAAAGCATTCATGCTCCTTAGGGCTCTTTGTAGAGCTAGTGAGCTAGGCTGCCAGGGGAGATTGGACTAGATGCTCTCTAGAGGTCCCTTCCAACCTCAGCCATTCGGGGATTTCGTTTTTGCCTGGGATTTTTGCCTCAGCTGTTCTGGGATTTCGTTTTTGCCACCCTGCTGTGGTTGCCTGTACTCCAACTTCCTGCGGGGCAGCTCAAGTGGTGTTAGGCTACAGGCTTTCCACTCACTCAGCAGTTCTTCTTAAGCAGGATGCTGGGATGTGGCAAATTTAAGAATCTTCACAGATTAAAGCAGAAAGATTAATAAATCTCATATTTGAAACGTTTTCTCTTTCAAATTGTGAGAGGTCCCAGCCTTCCATTGGAGGGTGTGTGTCTTCTCCCTTCTGTTCCTCCTTTCCCTTCCTCCCACCCTAGTTTGTAGGGGATAATGACAAAGAAGGATCAGCCCCAGTTGGCAGGCAAGCAGAGATAAATCAGAGGTGACAGTGCGTGTATGAAGTATGGATTTGTGCATAATGGACACATACAGTGTAGCCCGTGACGGTGCAGGGTGTGGGACCTGTATGGGTGCTACGTGGTGAAGCAGGCAGTGTCTGTGTGTGCACGTGTGGGACCTGGTTCCCCAAAGTGTCAGCTGGGTAAGGTGTGTAAGCAGAGGCCGAGTGTTAGGTGTGGGTGAGAGGTGCACGTGCACTCGGGCAGGTATTTAGCATCTGGAGCCTGCATGTGTGGAGTGCGGTGTGGGGAGGTATTTTCTTAGCTCTGGAAGGGCAAGGACTGCGTGAACTCGTGGGGCATAACTGCCTCAGTCCTGGGCCAGGTACCGGCAGCTCTGGTTCCTCATGCAGCACCCTTCAGGGCTATATGGAAAAGCTCATCACAAACCAGTTCTGTGAATATATGGAGACCTATTTTCCAGAAACTTTCAGTAATATCACAAGTCTTTAAATCGCCAGACTCTATTGGGGTGAGGGTTACAGTTCTGTCATCTAGCCCTATTTTTGAGCTTCCTTCACATACACCTACATGGAGACTGAATGGGATCGGTGGATCTGGGCTTATCTCGGCAGTGGTAGGTAGGTAGAAGATACGACTGGCAAGCCCCTAAGTGTCTTGAGAGAGCTTGTTGG
The DNA here is from genome assembly GCA_032273925.1 of Rhynchotus rufescens. Classification (NCBI taxonomy): domain Eukaryota; kingdom Metazoa; phylum Chordata; class Aves; order Tinamiformes; family Tinamidae; genus Rhynchotus; species Rhynchotus rufescens. Next base: position 50,247 of record JAVCKT010027026.1, on the reverse strand, counting down.
GGCAGGCAGAGAGGGGGTAAGTATTTCAAGGCTGATCTGATAACAGGCCTGATCACAGAAATGTTTTCTGCTATGTAAAAATAAAATAAGAATTCTAAATCAGAACATAACCCCCTTGTGCTCTTGCCTTGATCTTATCAGTGCATGAGAACGCCCTCTGCTTGGACAGGGGCCAGATCCCTGGAATGACTTCCCCCTCTCTTATCTCTAGTGTCTGCATCCTAAAGACCAGAGCAGAAACATACTGGGTTTTCTTCACTTAAAACAAGGGACCTTTTCAGCTTGGAGCTGAGCAGGAGATGTGCTGGTCTGAGCTGCCCTGGCAAGGGCCTGGGCTACTCACAAATGCAATGCATAGTAGAGGACAGAGCAATATTGGTGCAAATCCCTGGTTCTGGCTGCAGAGTAAGGAGCAAAGAATTCAAAAAGGCTCTGAAGACTCTATGTACTTATACAGATATTGACACACACACACATGTATCTGTTTCCCCTTCCAGGAGAGGCTCCCAAGTGCTTTGCAAGTGTTGCTGAATATGACATCCCAGACGCAGATAAATATCACAATCACAATTTCAGACTGAATTAAACTGAGAAACCATCAGAGTGTGTGGCTTGACCAGAGTGAGACTGTTAGAGGAAAACTGAGTTTGGACTTTGATCCTCAAATGCTGTTTTTTGAGATGTGTCTTTATTCATACATATCAACAGCCCTGACATCTCAGGCAGCAGAGATCCCAAGCTGCAGCTTACCATCAGTTTGTGAAGCCCTTCTGCTTGTCTTTCCTGTGTGACCGAGTGCTTAAACCCAAACTTCCTCTTGGAAGCAGCTAGAGAGCCTCATCCCCCTGGCCAGTTGTGTCCTTGGGTTACTTGCAGGGCAAACACCTCCCATGGAGGTGGTGGTGCCTGCCAGCAGTGAACTTGTTGGTGGTGAGCACTCACCACCCTCTTGATGGGCGCATCCCTGCTGTGCACAGTGCAGTGGGTCCTCAGCTAAGTCAGGGCATGAGGGGGTACCTGCCCTCTGGGGTAGCCAGCACCTCTCAGCCGAGCCAAATGTTTGGCCCTAGACATTGTTCTGTTTAATACTGCTTTTATTGGCTTTAATGGCAGAGCTCAGCCAACCTTCAGGCTGTCTGTAGCAGCTAGAGGAGCAACTGCCACGTTTCTTCAGCTTTGTTGAAGAACATTCAAAGCTACCTTGCTTTTCATACATCCCTATGCCCCTATTATGTCGTATAAGAGCTTGCATAAGAGCCATTGTGGGGTGGCCAAGAGCTCTGCACACCAGACAGCACTGGGAAAACGGCTGGTGGTGGGTTAGAGCTCTAAGATCCTGTTTTCAGCTCTGCTCTCACCTTGTGATGGGTTTGAGGTTGCAGGACTAACTTAAGAATGGAAAAGGAGAGGGTTCAAGGTAGAAGGGTGATTGAGACTGAGGTGCAGCCCCACGCCCAGGTGCCCTGAGTGCAGCTCTGTGTGTCTGTGGTGCCTGTGCTGCCCTGCTGGGTCAGTGAGCGCTGACCAGGAAGGGCTATGGAGTGACAAGGCAAGTTCTACAGAGAGAAGATGCCAGGAATTCGGTAGCTTTGGGGTCATGTCTGGGTTATGGAGCAGAGAAAGATGGATAAGAGACACTTGAAGGTCACGACAGAATGGCAGAGTCACTGTGTTTTCTATCAGGAATGCCAAATTTGAGATGGCAGGTCAAGGCACATCCTTCTGCCATGTACAGGGCCACTGTAGTTGTTCCCAGCTTCCCGCTGTTCACATGGCTCTGAGAACCTGGCACCCATTCCCTCTGCCGGTCCTTAGTGCTAAAATCCTCTTTTCCCACACACCTCTTCCATAATACACCCACTTCCTCTGCTTGGCTTCCAAGGCTGGAGCAGTTTGTCCAGAGGCAAGTACACTGTGTCAGCATGTGTTCACAGCCTGCTCATGCCAGGATAATTAATACTCACTTTGCAGTTTTAATTTGGGTTCCCTCTCAGTTGAAAGCATGGTGCTGCTGTGTGCTAGCTTGGCTGGCTGAGGGGAGTCAGGGTGTCCTGGCCACCCACAGAGGGCTTCATGTGCCTGAATGTGCCCCATGGACCAGCTTTGGGAGAGCCCTGGGACTTGGGATTCCTGGCCTGAGTGGAGAAGGCCTGAGGAGCAGGCAGCTTTGATTGCTCTGGAGTCAGGGAGGATGTTCCTGGTGTACAAGGGAGAGTTGGAGCTGGGAAGGTGAGGTGGAAACAGAGGACGTGGTCACGTCACTTTTGTACAATTCAAAACAAGTGAAGACTCGACTCGGGTATAGTTGAGAGAATAAGGTTGTGCTGTGTCTATGTTCACTGGGAGCTTCCCTTTAATGCCTACGCCCGCTCCTGCCAGCCCTACATAAACCCTGGGGCTTGGGGAGGGACTGCTGCAGGTGTGCAGGCCCTGCTGGATCTGGGAGGGAGAGGAGGCAGGGATGAGGCACAGCTCACTATCCAGAGGATGTGGGTGCCTTCATGTGCTCACAAGATACTGTGTGTTATTTAGAGTGTGATGTGCACTGGGACCCCGGGCAGTGAGTTACGGAGGTTAACCACTGAGCACTGACAAGCCTGCCCCTCTGCACAACCCTTCTGTTCCCTTTCATCATGCAGCTTCTGTCCTTCAGATTGTCAGGCAGGCGAAATCAAAGCTTGCACTCAGCGTCTTTTCAAAGACACATCTCAAAGACTTGAGAGAGAGAGAGAGAGAAGAAGAAAGGCCTGTTGCACTGGTACCAGCAGGGACCCATAGCTGTCCTATTTCTGTTTTTGGGCAAGTGACCAGCAAGCATCTGTTAGGCCCTTTGAAGTTATTTCCAAACAAAAGTTCGGTGGTGTCTGTCCAGTGGCACCTCTCTATGTCTTGTAGTTGCCATCTGACAACTCTGCACACATTTGCAAATGTGGGTAAGATTCTATTCTTTTTCCTTTTTTAAGTGATGTGTTTGTAGACTGTTGAACTGGTCTAATCAATACAGTTGCACAGAAGGAAGTAGGTGTTAAACAGCCTTACTTTGGTGGAGAAAGACAAGCCTTTCTTTCAACCTTTCTACTCCTTTATGGAAGAGTAATGGAGAAAGCAGGGAGAAAAAAAAGTGAAATTGGAAAAGAAGAAAGAAGAGTAGTCCCAAAGTGAAGTCTTACCATGCTCTGTCTTCTGTCTGCTCCCTAAAATTAAGCTGTAGGGGAGGGAAAAAAAAAAAGAAAAGAAAAAAGCTGCAGGTGAAAGAGAGACCCTTGAGAGGGGAGCAATACACTTTTGAAAAGTTACTCTTTGAGCCTCTCTAGGCTTGTGACTGGAATAAATAGAACCCTGTTGGAGTTGATGAAGAAGCAGCGAGATGCGAGTTGCTGCTCCTCTGGAGGAGCTGGTCCTTGCTTGGCAATGACTGTGTCTTGAAATCTGCCTGAAGTGAGGCTGTAATTGAAAAGAAATTACCTGTCATCAGAAGATAGCAGCATATAGCTGTTCATTAACTCATCATGCCTGTGTGAAGGCAGTGCATGTATTTTACCCCTACTCTGCAGAGGTAAACTGCAGGTAAACTGAGGCACAGATGAAGGGAAGTAGGTTGGTCAGGACTATGCCCTGATTTAGAGATTTTAGAGACAAGGAGTAGGCCTTGAGGTCCCCTTTCCTTCCTCATAGCTGATGATTCCAAACATTAAAATGTCACCACTGGCTTTCTAATGACCTGCTGGGGTGAAAGGAAGGAGGACAAAGTAGAATTAAAAATATTGTCTCTGTAAATCCTCTGCTGTGCAGTGAGGCGGCCTTCATTCTCTGTGTCTGATACTGGCACTACCTCTGGCTGTGTCCACTCCTGGGCAAAGCAGCCATCTCCAACAGGCGGCTTCACAGGCAGACGTCCGTTTTTGCCAAGGCTCTTCTGGGGATTTATTCCTTTCCCACACAGGGAGGTGATGGGAATCGGATGCACCTTTACAACTTGCAATTATGCAATGCCTCTCATCCAAGAAGAGTTTAGCAGGAGCGTCCACACACTGCAAAGGAAGCGCTCAGTCACCACTGTCAGCAGAGCTCAGCAGCGTTTCCTAACTGCAGGCCCAGAGGTGGAAAAGGAGGGACTCCTGTGTTGGATTGGCCCTGCATAGGAAATGGGTTCACAGGGTGCACAGACTGATCCAGCTTTTGAATCATGCCAAGATACTAGAGCTGACACCCTCCCTCTTGTGAAAGGAGACCAAAGAGCATTAAGCAGAGCTTGGTTTCGTGTTACCCTTAACACACTATTCCCTTGTAAACACACTATTCCCTTGTAGCACATTGTTGTGTGAGGTAACTTCTTTCCCGTCGCTCCTTTGGGGACTGGCGTTCCCACAGCTCGGAGCTGCGCTTGCCTTCTCGGCATCCAAGAAAGAGAACTGTGTTTCTGTGGAGTCGTGAGTCCAAAATTAAGTTATTTCACAATCTGCATCTTGGGTATTTTCCCAGACTTCACAAGGATAAGGTAGGGGTATTTTAAGAACGAATGTGTGCTTACATTAGTAAATTTATTCTTTACCTGTTTATCAAATTTCTATGTGCTTTTCAATGCTGAAATCTACTGTTACATTATAAATGGATTTATGGGGCAGTTACTCATATTCTGTTTTCTCAGAATTGCTAATATCATTGAAGATTGAAGCTGTCTTTTAATTCCACATTATTTATTCTCTGTGCTTTTCTTTAGGGCAGTATTCCAGCCATCCTCTGTACCACCTTCTTCGTTAATGTAGATAGATATGTTTCAAACTTGGTTGCTTGTTTACCACCTGTATTAATGGTGATAATACAGTTGGTGACTACACTACAGTTTTGCAAGAGTGCATGTGTGGGATGAAGGAGGGAACGTGTGCCTACCAATGGATCCTGACAAGGATCCATGACCGAGGCTACCTATGCATAGTTACCTGTAATGTGGGTAACACAAATTAGCACTTTTAGGAGTTAATTGAACTCAAACAGAGTGTGCAATGAGATCATCCAAGTGTCTGCAGGTTTCCTGCTCCAGGCAGTTGTACAAGCAAGCGATAAGCGGTGCTCCCTTCACCTGTGCTCTCTGTGCTGGCAGAGCTCAGCCCCATCCATGGCCCCGCTTGGATGGGGTTAAGGTGTGAGGGGACAGGATTTGTGTCTGCCTGGTAATCCTGAAGTCATGTGGCTGGCGGGTGCACGCAGGAGAGCGTCACAAGTAACTGGGCACATTCCTGTGTGCCAGGGAGAGCGTGAGGCCTGCAAGAGCAGGTAGGCATGTGCACAGAAGCATGTGCAAGTGAACATGAGTGTGTTTCATGGAGCACGCATCCAAGCATGTGTGCCCTCCTGCCAGCAGCCAAGTGTTGTATCCCAGGCCATTCTCCAGCTGTGTAAATACATTGCTTAACAAATTGAGGGCTCTGGTTAATGATTGCCATCAGCACAGGCCCCATATTAGGCTCCATTTTGTGTAAGTTACCCAGCTGCCAGAATGCCATTAGAGTGAACACACTGGCCTTTAATGTCAAGTGTGTAGTGTTTGCTCTCTGAGTAGAGACTCTGACAACTGGCCTGGGGTTGCTCAGCAGGGGCTGTCAGGCAGGTTTGGGGAAAGCTCTCCAGAGGCCTGCTGTGGCAGGAGCAGCTCAAACAGCCTTCCTTAGTAAAACTGATGTCCCAGCATCGTGGGCTGCTCCTGCTTGCCCAAGGGGGAGGACAGGCTGGCTAGGACACTTTTCCTGACTACAGGGAGGCAGTTGGCCCAAACAACAGGGTGGGAGGAATGTGTTTGCCTCTTTGGCAGCCTTCCCTAGCTCTCATCTTTCTGGGAACAAATCCACAGAGCATTGCCTTGTGCTACTCATCAGAGCCAGACTGCCACATGCTGTGATTCCAAATGGTGTCATGGACTAAGCCAGATCAGGGCTGGTCATCCCTAGAGCAGGATATGCGCTCCAAATAAAAGATGTATTTCTGCAAGAAGAGACTTGGTGATTTGGTGCTGGGGTTCTTCCTTCCTTCCAGCAAGGCGTCTACTCCAATCGCTGTCCTGGCTGTCTTGAGGGGTCTGTCTTATACCTTCTCCAAGATTATTAATGGCAGCAGATCAGTCAGGCAGGTCTCACAAGGGCAGCTGTGTTACTGTCCCCCTATACCCGTAGTTGCACAGAGGGCTGTTGTGCCTTCGGCTGTTACTGTAGTGGTTGGGCTGTTGAAAGACATCATCTTGCTGTAACCTGGGGGTTGCCACAGTGAGGAGATAGGATCTGGTGCAGTGTGAAGCAGTACATGCAGCTGTCCAACTGCCTGTGAAGCTCCCTTCATCCTCCTGTGCTTTCTCATGCCCCTGTTCTTTGCCATCTCCTCTGTGTTGTTCCCCTTTGCAGTGTCCTGGGAAGACACTGCCCCACACATTAGCCTGAGACAGAGAATCTTCTCAAGGCTCTTAGCTACTCAAAGCCTAGTGAGCTTTGTGGGTGACTTTCATGCTTCCTCAGGACCCCTCTTTCCTCAGCCTCTTCTCCATCTGCCAGAAATCAACTGATTCAGCTGCCTGCCTTAATCCTGTCTGGCATTTCAAAATGGGGGCGACTGCCAGGTTCTTTGTTCCCTTTCCCTCTTGGCACTGACAGGGAACCTTCTCTGTTCTGGAGAAGGACAAATGTGCTGATTTATTCTGCCCCTTAGCTCTGAATAGGGGTTGCTACGTTACCCTCCAGCTCTGAGGCTTGCCAGAGCACACACCATATATAACCCCACAGCAGGTGGCTATTGAGTAAAGGCCCTTAAATCTGCCTCTCTTGTTTCTTGTGCTGTTGGCCAAGGTGTCAGGGGGATGTAGCAAGGCATGATTTGCTGGCCAAAACTCTAGGCACAGCTGATGCCAAGCACCATGTTGGCATTTTCCATTCTCAAGTGCCCATCTTAATTTTAAGAGGAAGGATCAACCAGGCAGCAATATTCTGCCCACACTAGCTTTTAATGAGGCCCTTTTTAAAAGTAAAGCTGTTTTGTGGGGCCAAACCATGACCAAGATCACAGAGGTACAAGCTTCCAGATCCTGCTGCAGCATCTGGGGCCTGGCTTTGATGCTTTCATAGTTCTCTCTAATTTGGCCTGACTGGCTGAGCCTGACCGTTTGGGCAGCCTCCTGGAACAACGTGTGTGTGCTTGTCCTGTGATGACAAGTTAAAATCCAGCCAGCGTAGAGGCAGGTGGCATCAAAAGGCTGATATGTGGTTGTAGCTCTATGTTAGATCTCACCTTGTCAGATCTAACAGTGTCAAAATGATTGTCATTCTCGGAGGAGACAGCAGAGTTGATAATTCTTGGGAAAAGGTTCCATCGTGAATGTTGCTAGGGAAGACCCAGAAGAGGCAACAGGGAGACATTTAAGAGCAGACATCTAAGAGCCCAGAGAGAGCAGTTCAGCTCCCCTTTTCCATCCATGAAAACAATGCAAAGCCCTTCCAGGCCGAGCTGGGAGCAGTATGAGGTGGGGAAGCGTTTGCATAGGTTTCTGGGCCACTGAGCTACCCAGCATGTGATGTTTGGTAGCTTGCACCTATCGCTGGACAGTGAACTCCGAGATGGTCTGGGCAGGAGTGGGATAAAAGTCCTCTGTTGGCCAGGAGACCAGTGGGACCTCTGGCCAGTAGGCCAGAGCGTGTTCAGGGAGCAGCAGTTCTGCTGGTGCTTTTGTTTGTCAAAAGGCAGACAAAATGAAGTCTCCAAGAGGTATATGGAAAACATTTCCTTTGTAATGGGAATGCAGTTGTTTCTTTGGCCTCATAATTCATGCTGCAGTGGATCCATAGGTCCCAGCATGGCCTAGTGGAGAACAGCATTTCTAACTTGTCATGACATGGCTACATGGGTATTTCTGTCCTTCCCACTCTGATTTTGCTCTGACCATGCCCTGGCGACAGGGAGGAGGAAGAGGAAATACAGTGATCTTGGATAGCATGGTGCAAACCAGACTGTGAAGCCTTCAGGCAGACTGCAAACATGTCGGAGCTGTTCCTTGCCGTGTGGGGAATATATTGGCTATAACGTGACACATTATCCCATAGCTTTGCAGATAATATGAACTGTTGTAGGTCGCACGTGTGTATAGATCACATATTGCAGCCCAGGACTATTTGGGAGATTTTTCTGTTCATTTATTTTTCCTTTATTTGTAAACCATCCTCATTCAGGGGAATTCCCTTGCAGGAGGTGTGGATGTCAACTGCAGCATCATTAGGAAGGCTGGCTTGGGTGTCTCCTTCTAGACTTAAACCTAGAGAAGGTCTAATGTCCAGAAGTGTTAAGCATCTGGCCCCTTGGCTGTTTTCCATAGGAGCTGGAAGAGCTCCAGAGCTCCTGAAAATTGAGCCTGCCAATGAGGAGCTTCCCCCCAAAAATACTCAGACACTCTAGATTTGAAGTGACTTCAGGAAAGAAAATTCTGGTTGTGTATTACAGTTTAGAGTGAACAGGGAGATTGTAAGTGGATTAGAATTGAAAGTATTTAAGCAGAAAATACAATTCATTAAAGGGAAAATAAAATCAGATAATGAGACACAGTAGATAAAATGGGAGAAGCAGCAATGATGAATCCCATACTGGAGATAGCAGCCAAAATTCTGTAGAGTTTCAGTGTGTTGGGGGCTGTAGATTGAGAAAGGGTGATTTCTAAATCCGTATTAGACAGTCATCAAAATGTAGGACTTGAAGAATGAGTCGTTGGAGGCAACCTAATTTGTCTTCCTATTAAAGTATAGGAAATCCTACTTTGAGGCCAAGAGAAAGTGAATGTAGCTGTTCCCTGTGACACCTCTGACAGCTCCACTGTTGTGGCTCTGAGACTCCAAATGGATCAGTGTCTGTCCTCATCCGGTTGCACATGTCTGAGTGGCAATGGGCAGCCATGGATCATGGTTAACTGGAATCCATGGGACCTCAGTCTTGAAGGATGTGCTAAGCTTTTCTTGAGAAGAGTAGGAGCAGGGCAATGAGGAAAGCACTTAATTGCTTATGCTAGTGTTATTGCTGCAAGTACCAAATGGATGTGTGGATGATCACACATTCAAGGAGTGTGACTGTGCCAGAGAGTGGGGTGTCTGAATATTGAAGTAAGAACGTCAGTGATGGCAGCTTGTGTGAGCACTGACTTGTTCTTTGTGTTCCCTGGCAGAGCATCAATGGAGGCCGCCCACCACCCCACTTTGTGTACGATCCGTCCACCTTTGCCTTCCGTTCCCTCAGCACCTTGAAGCCGCTGAGCCCGATAGCTCCAGTGGAAGAACCGTCATGTGCCTACTGAAGGAGTTTCTCCAAAAACCTCAGGAACTGTCAACCAGCTGCCTGCCTGGCAGGGAGAAGGGGAAGGGAGTGATGTCCGAGGGGATGGGTGGGGGGAGAAAGGGACTGTGGAGTGTCTTTGCAATACAAGCTTTCTGGCAGCAGGAAACAGCTCTGCAGCAGTGCCTGGTTTCCTGCTATCACCACATCTGTGTGGTGGCAAATTGAGAGATTTGTCTTTCAGGGCAAAATGAACTCGTCAAGTTCACAAACCACACAGGGGCCATCAAGGCAATGACATGTGGATGTGGTAGTTGAAGATATCCCTGGGAGGTCCAGTGGCTATCGTGGCCTACATGGCAGGAGTGATAAGGAGTCAGGTTGTAAAAGCAAGTCCAGTTGGTTTCCCAGGAGCCTACAGTGGCCTACAATGGTTTGCTATAGACCAAACCTTTCTACTTAAAAATGATCTCAGGATTGCAGACAGATGTTAGACAGGTCAGCTTGGAAAGCAAGGAGGGCTCCTCTTTCAGATTGCTAAAATTGCATTCACTTTAAGCTCTCTTGAGTGGGAGACACTGGGAGATGGAGGTGGAGAGGGTAACTGGCAGATCTGAAGGTGTATGTCCCAGTTGGTGTGCTGACAACTCACTGATCTCATCTAAAAATGGATTGAAACGAGAGGCACAAGCAAATGAAGGCTGTACATTCGACTACCCAAGGAAACGCAGCACCCATCTTCAGTCCGTCCACAGCAATATCAGTGAGAAGGACTTGGGGGTGACAGTGTGCTTTTGGGTCTCATCTCTGCTGAGACTGGCTGTTCTAGGATATGGAATAATTTTCCATAACATTGTCCATAAACCCTGCTGTCCCTAGATGATGGTGATTGTAGCTGGCATCACCAGACTCAGTCAAAATGAAAGTATCTGGAGGGCCTTTTACCCCTGTGTTATACTGGCTATTAAATTCAGATCAACCCGCACTGGAGCAAGCATATGGAGATGTAGCATGCAGTGGGAGAATGGAGTCTCTGACTTAAAGCAGACCTGTAGACATCTGTTGATAAAAGAAACACAAGGAAAATTTGGATGATGCTGTGGGCCACTTTCTTCCTAGACACAGTCCTAAGGCTGTTAGGACCATGCTAGGCCCCGCTGGAATTTGATTGGGTTCTGGCCTTGAGACACATACATGCTTTGTACTACAGGGCAGCAGTGAGTGGGAGAAGTTCTCAGCTCTCCCGGGGAGGCAGAGGAACGAGGCATTTCCCCCTGCTGCCCCTGATCAGTCCTTGTTGCCAGTCCCCGGTGAAGACAGTAGTCTCTTCCTCTAGGCATTCCCCACCGTGAGCCTGTATCTGGCTGGGTGCAGGGGGTAGCAAGTAGTTTACCGCTTGTCTGAATCAAGGGGAGAAACTGTGAGTAATAGGAATCAATTTTATTTTTAAATATGCTCCGCTGTGCAGGTCTTTGATGCCAGTTTTTGGATGAGACCAACCATCACTCCAGCTCCTAGCAGGGCAGTCACACAGACATTTGTATTTGGTACTTTCCAGGCCCTTCATCGAGACCCTCGGGGAAAGGCCCAAAAGACGTACAGACCTGGGAAGCCAAATCCCCAGCCCAGCCCTGCTCACTCCCCTCGGGCAAGCGGAGCAGAGGGGCAAGGCAGTGAGGGGACACACACAGTCCTGCTGCTGCCCCGACCCTGCCTGCCCTGTGGCTACAGATCCTCACAGCTGTGCATGCCCTGCACCAGCACCGCTGCTCTGGTTTGGTGGTAGGTGCCTCTGGCAAAGCCTCTGAGAGTCCTTGCAGAATTCACTTCCTCCAAAACAGAGCTGATTCCTTTCTTCATCCCTCCCGCCCCTGTAGAGACTCTGCTTATCTCATTTTGTTGACACACCTCAGCTTTTTAACTGCTGCCAGATCAAACTGACCACTGCAGGACAGGAACTGTTACCTCCATGGACCAAACCTTTGTGCTGAAGAGAAGGGACAGCTGCTGGTACCCACCTTGTGAGATGGCTCGAGTGACAGCAACCAGCCTCTTGCTGGTGCTCTCAGGCTTCACCCAGTGCCGCTGAAGAGGGAGCTGCAGAGGTGCTTTGCCCAGGAGACCTGTTGCTGCCAGCCTATAGGTGCTGCAGGCTGCCTTTCCCAGAGAGGGCCCAGGAGGTGGGAGCAGGGAACAGAGGTGTCCTGCCAATATTGTTGCCTTCTAGTACTTTTGTAACTTTTCTCTCTGTCTTTTCTTTTGAAATCAGAAGGAAAAATAAATAATGAAATAAAGTGTAACAGCTGCTATATTCTCACCTCTGCAGAGTCCCATGCTTTTGTCACCTTTGTGGTATTGGTGGCTGGGGGCATAGGAGGGCACGGAGTGTGGTGAGCTATGACTGGGCACTGCCAATCCCAAGCATGCCAAGATCACAAGCTATGCCAGCAAGAGACTGGCTTTAAAAAAGAAACTATCAGGGAGCATATATAACACCATAACTATGGTGTTATATATGGTTATATATATATAACCATATATATGGTTATATATAACTATGGTGTTATATATTGGCCTTCACTGGTGTGGCCTCCCATAAACTACTTCAGCTTTTAAGTGATCTTCCTATTGCATGGTGGGAGTGAGTGTGACCTGGTGGAGGGCTCAGTTCACCAAACCAAAGGGCAAGTGACCACACAGCTGGTCTTTGGTTCACAGTTTTAGTTTTAATGAGCCTTGCACCTCTTCCACCAATTTCTCAGTAATCCTTTTCCTTAGGGCTAGAGCCCTCATGCTATTCTCCTCAGTGGCCAGGAGCTCACCCCTTCCTCTGGATTTTGCTCCAAAAAACTCATCTCAGATGCTTGCAGTCTGCACTCCCCTCTCTTTGCTTTCTCCCTTGTCTAATTTATCTCTTCTCCACGTTCCCAGCTTGTTAACTTAACCAGCATCTCAAAAGACTATTACCTAAAGACCTGGCTCCTTTTCCAACCTTCTCCCCCCCCACCCCAGCTCCAAGAAATAAAAGCTTTAAGTCCCCCACAGTCCCACTTAAGCTTATTCCTAGCAGAACTTTTCTATCCTTCCCTCATGGTTCCCAGCTCCTCCAGGCTTCATGCCATCCCTCTTATCTTGAAATCCTCTCCTTCCTGTCAGCTGCAGCTTGTTGTTAATTGGCCTTGGCCCACTTTCCGAGGGTTGTAAGGTGCACTTAAGGGCTCCCAGCAAGCTCCCTCTACTTGTATCTCTCAAGCAGAACTGCCTTTCTTGGTGATGTTTCTTCTAAAACAGCCTGGTTGCCAGTTTATCCAGGTTTAGGGCCCTGAATATGGTTGAAAAACACTGTGGCCTGCAACACTGATCATCTGTAGACTTCTGTCAGATCAAGTGTGTTTATAAATATATGCATGCATAGAACAGGAAGTGTTGACCTCTTATCAACCACATTGCATATATAGCCACCTGTCTTGTGAAGCCATAGTACCCCAGGCACAGCAGCAGAAAGCTGGTGTAAAGCTCTGCACTTTCTGTGCACTCTCACACTAATTGGCCTCTGGGAACTGGTGAGGCAAAGGGCTATTTTTAATGCTCCAAGAGCTTAGTCTAGGCCTCTGGCATGTGCTTGCATTAAATTAGATTTACATCCCCTCATGTCTCCTTGCAAGCTAAGCCTCTGAGTTAACCACAAAACGCAGCAGTTCTTAATGGTGTGTAATGAGGGTAAGCCTTGATAGTGACAACTCTGAAACTACAAGAAAACAATCATGGAGCCAGACTCTTCTCAGTAGTAGCCAATGACCGGACAAGGGGTAATGGGTATAAATTGAAACACAAGAAGTTTCTTCTCCCTATGAGGAAAAACTTCTTTACTGTGAGGATGACAGAGCCTTGGGACAGGCTGCCCAGGGAGACTGTGGAGTCTCCTTCTTCGGGGAGAACTTCAAAAACTGCCTCGATGCCAACCTGTGCCATGTGCCCTAGGTGTCCCTGCTGGAGCAGGGAGTTGGACTAGATGATCTTTAGAGGTCCCTCGCAACCTTAACCATTCTGTGACTCTGTGACCTTATGCAGTAGTCTTGAGCTATAGTTACCAGTGTGCCTTACAGAGGAGGTTAAGGACATCATCTTTGGATGCCAGACTTGGGCATAGGAATAGGATTTGTGAAAGACTATTCCAAAATCCAGCAAAACCAGAGCTTTGGGCTTCTGAAGGCTACATATTGCTCTATCCCCTATGCCTCTTCGCTTCCTCTAGTGTACATTTGTACAGTGCTTTTTGCCTCTGTGGCTTCCAGGATACCCTGTGTAAACACTCCCTGCATAGCTGGCACGAGCAGGGGTGAGGGCTGTGGTGTGAGCACAGCACCATGAGTATGGTCAGCCCTGCATAAGGCTTTCCAGGACCTCTGAGTCACTGGAGCTCCTGTCTGCCGGGTGAGGCCTCCTGCTGGGTTTGGGTTATGATTTAGCTGGAGGAGGAGTCTATAATTTCTAAGCTGAGAAGCTTAGAAGCTTCTCTATTCTCAGCTGATCTCACTGGAGACATGCAGGTGTTTCCCTTCAGAGCAGAAAACAAACCCTGCAAAGAAAGCAGGGTTATTGTGCCAAGGTACAGCCCAGAAGCTCTGAACTTGTCTGAGTTAACCACCTGCAGGAAAGCGAATGGGGACTGGCAGTTGTTAGAAGGCCACAGCTTCTCTGAGATTTAGATAGGCCTGCTTAGGTTAACGTTGTTCTTCAAGTAAAGTAAATTAATTGTGTTGCTACTGCTTCTGTATGAAAAAAAAGAGAACTCAGTCCAGAGAAATGGTAAAATCGGTGGTTTGAGCCTCTAACAGTCCCTTTCTAGGTAAGAATACAAGATCAGTTCTTCTTGCATTGTTCAAACACTTTCATGAATGTATGTACATATGTACGCACACACACACACATATGATGTATATGTATGTTTCATTTGAACATGTGGAAATCTCTGTACTCCTACAGGCGCCCACAAGTAAGGTGCTCTGTGCCCACATGGCTCTTTGAGTAGTCTGGATGTGAAGCCCGTCTGCAGGACACTCACCATCAGAGTGCTAGAAAACATGATGATGCTTAGAAAACACATCTATCACCCTGTTTCCAATGGAGAGCTGAATTTTGACCTATCTGAAAAAAACAGGCAAAATCAGAAGTGCTTCTAAAGCCAGAGTTGTCAGCCCAGGTGAGATGGCTGAATGAGGCTGCGTGTAGAGGTGCATTTGCAGGTGTGTACAGCACCAGTGACACAAGGAGGATGTACATATACATTATATTGTGAAAGCAAGAGTGAGAAGAAGCATTTTTTTTACTGTTTCTGCACAGTAAAGTTTAGGAAAAGTGAAGAAAAAACATAAGTGTCTGTGTCCTTGAAATATTTGGGAGCTTCACCATTGAAGTAAAAAGAAGCAGGGACCTGGACAACAGCAACTCAAAACGCTGCCCCTTCATTATAAAATGGGCCGTGATTGTACACCTTTCCTCCTTGGATGAGAACTTCAGGGACATCAAATAAAACTGGCAGGTGGCAGATTCAAAGCAAACAACCGGAGGCAGTTCTCCACAGAGAACAGGGTTGAACTGAGGAACCCTGTGCCACAGGACGCTGGGCCTGCTAAATATTTACACAGATGCAAACATGAGAAGGCAGAAAGAAAAACATCCCCCAAGAAACACTGCATGTGCAAATACCACCTCTCCTTATGGAACGCGTAAGGTGGGAGGGTTTTCTGGTGAAGGTTGCTGAGTACCTGCCCTGTCTCACCCCTCCTCTGGGGTACTGTACACTCCTGCCAGGATCTGAGGTGGGTTAGCACCTCCAACAAGGTCTAGTGGCTCCGCTCCTATTTCATAACCTAAAGTGCACTCCATGTTATTAAATGAAAGTACTTTAGCTACGTTTTGTTTCCTCCAATGTCTTGGGTTGATAAGGAGTGATCTCAATGAAGTCCAATTCTCATTCTCCCAGGGGATGGTACGAGGCCTTGGTCACTTGAACCTCAGGTCTTTGTTGGTGAAGCTGGGTCATCCTGATGAGGTTGCTGAGCTGCTGGCATCAGGGTATAGCCTGGGCCTCTTCCTGAGCTAGCCACATGGCTGCATGCAGGCGCTCCTCAGTGCGGGAGATGGGGAGGCCCTGCTGGCAGGAGCCTGGGCTATCATGACTGCCTTACATCAGCCCTAACCCTCCCCACAGCAGCTAATGGTGCTGCTGAGAGGCCAGGCTTGGCCGAACCACCCACCCTGAGCATCTACAGCCACCTAAAGCCACTTGCAAGGGGATGCTTCAGGCTCTAAGTTTCCCAAATACTCTCATCTTAGTGGGCCGGGCCTGTATAAGATGGCACCCTAGTGTCCATGTCACACAGGAACAAAGTGCACCTGGTTTGAGCATTATGTCAGCTTTACAATACATATAAATACATTAAATATCCAATGCGCTTGAGGGTTATAGGAGTAATTCAGAAAAGCAATGATGAGGGTTTTCTGGTGATTGGTAGCCCCCATGCTGCAATGAGAGAGGCAGAGAGAGGAGGCCGCCAAAACAGCAAAGCTCCACAGGGGAAGCGGCAGCCTCAGTGACATGAAGGCATATGTTTAGGCATGCTGGTATCTCACCATTTCCTGAGGTAGATTTTAGTAGGCTTATTCACAAAAGGCAGTAAGGAAATAGAGAATTGAGACGCTTTGAGAGCTAGCTGATGCCGTAGCTGCAAGCCAGCCTGACAGCGCTTGACCACATGTTTTCAGTTAACCCGGGACAGGATGTGCAGATATCTCCGGACATATGAGGAGCCCAAAAATCTTTTTTCCTTTTTGTGGCTGCTCACATCATTGCCTGCTGTAATAATAGCTCGGTCTGTTAGTGGGTTGGCCAGTATTGATTGCATGTTCCCTCCTGACATGTTCACAGCATAGTAGCTCCGAGGTCAAATGAGTGGAGGAACTGAAAGTGCCATGAGAGCCGGGTGCCAAGGGGAGAGATAGAGATGACAAGGCCCCTTTTACAAGAAAGGTAGTCATCATCTGCAGCAGCAGGAAATTTGCTTTCTACGGAATGGTCCCTTGGGCGCTGCATTCTCCTCACTCTGATACGTACTGCAGATACCCTGAAATGGGCTAGCTGAGACCACCTGCAGGCTTTTGGCCACTCTGCAGAGGAGCCTTGGTAGATGTGGCAAGCTAAAACAATGGGTCTCATGGGTATTCGCTGATCACTGAGGGGCAGTGAGACTTTGATGCCCTGTTTTGCATCTCTGGCTCTCTGAGAGCTGTTTGTGTTCTCCCGTCTCAGCTTTCTTGTACTGTCCACTTGGGCCTATTCCTCTTTTTGCCTGGACTTCTTGACTGCCTCTTCTCTGTCTAGACCATGTCTTTGTCCAGCCTTCCCCTCTCTCTTCACCATCTCTTTCAGGTTCAAGTTCATCCAAGAAACTGCACTGAGCCACTCAAAGGCTTCAACACTGGAGTCTGGGTGCAATTTCTTTCTTCTCAATGTTCCTCTCCCGCTTTCCTTCCTTGGCAACCTTGTTTTAGTCTTCAGTATCAATGACAAGAAAGTATTAGTATAGATAAAACTATCACTCAGTTTGAGAAATGGTTGAAGCATCTTGGTCATTTTTTTAATGAAAAGGATATGAAGAGTCATCCACCTGGGACAGTTTCATGACAAACAAGTGACATTTGGCAGGGATCTTGTTTGACATAAGACTGCTCAGCAAACCTGGATTTAGGCAGTGCAACCAAATCAAATACAGTAGGACAAATCCCGGGTTATATAAAGTTGTTTTGAATCCTGAAAGCTTTTGTTAGGTCTTCAGTGGCGAGGGTTTACATGCCCTATTTTGAAGAGAGATGTTTTGTCCTTTTCTAGCTTTAAACAATTCCCCAAAATAAACCCTCTGCTATTTACTGGCATTGTTTTCTTTCTTGTGTTCAATGCTGATAAATAATCAGACCAATTATATTATATTCGTGTCTGCTCTGGTAGAAAATAATTACAACAATTACTACCAAATCAGAATGCTTCTGTTTCTCCTGGTGTCATTAGCATGTCCCAAACATTTTGTTCTTGTGGTTTAAAGTGCAATAATAACATAGTCCAAGTGCAATACCCAGTTCAATGGAGCTTCCCAGCACAGCAAGCTTCCCAGCCATGATTGCCTCTGAGATGCTGCTAATTTTCAATCATGGTGTCAGATCCTCTTCTACCGCAGGGAGAGCAACTGCTTAGCCTGTGATTTACCCAATTTATTCCAGTAATAACCGGGCTGGCTGTGCAGCCATCTGTCTGTTCTGCATGCCTGTCCTGCCCTGCACCCTCCACCACCCTGCAGACAGAGTTGTGTCTCTGTCCTTGTGACAGCAAAGAAAGAAGACATCTTTCACCTTGCTTATGAAGGAGGTCTCTGTGCTCTCAAAGCAAAGGACACTAATGTTTCCCCCTCTTCTCTGCCCAGAGGAAACAAGCCAAGCGTGATCTCTGAATACCCAGACTGCCAAGTGTGTAGACATCAGTGGTGCTTTGGGAGTCATTTCCACCAGGCAGGGAAGCACAAACCCATGGACTTGGCCTAGGCAGGGCATGGCCTAGGGTTCAGGTTACTGAATTTTCCGTGCCGCACTGGTCTCAGCCTGGACTGGCCCCATGGCAGCGAGGGCAGCGGTCCTCTCCTGGGCAGCCACCACCTCATGGTGCCAGCTCCTTGCCCTTTCGGGTAGGCTGAAGCCTGTCATTTACACTCTGAGAACTCATTTAGAGCCCACTGCCAGCAGGGAGGTGAGAAGCCTGCGCTTTACTGCTCTTCTGCATGGGACCTGGCACTGCCACTGCAGCAGTGGCCCGAGTGCTGCAAAGAAAGGCAACCTCCTATGGTGATGCAGTGGGGAAGTGGGACAGACAGCCTGCAGTGAGGAAACTGAGGCAGGGAGCAGATAAGGGAAGGACTCGCTGCAGGCTGAGCTTGTTACTGCTCTCCCCATTCCTATTTAGTGCAGGTCACCCAAGGCACCAGTGCCAGACTCCAAGGTGGAGCCTACACTAGCCCTGTCAGTGGACTGTATTGACTGGATCATTATAAAGCCTTTAACTGAAAAACTAAGTTGTCTGTGCCCTGTATAATGTTATTCAAACAAACCTACACACAACTCTTTCGAAGCAGAAGGTACAAGCCCTAGATCAACAGTCATTCAGTATCAGAATTGCTTGAAACTACTGGGTAAAATCAAATACAAACAGAGCAGAGAGCATTTGAAGCAATTGTGGTCTCAGGGGAGACTCATTCCCCTTAACAAAGCCAAGAAAAGCGGAGATGATGCATCGTTTTTGTAAAGCAGCGAGGACATGCAGAAGCTGGATTACTCAGAAAGCTCTGAGCAGCACGTATGGTTCATATTAAATAACCTAACCTTTCTGTTTCCAATGGTATTTCTATGGCTCTCATTACTGTGGAGCTCTACTAACTGTAACTTTGTGATTTCCTTGGGGAGACAGTGCAATAGTTAAGGTAAATAGAATTTATACACTTCTTCTACCTACCAAAGCAGTGTATTTTCCTGTTATTTTTGAACTGTTATAGCACTGTGCAGAGAGAAGAACTTTGCTTTGGAGTTGAAATGCAGAACGGGTTAAACAAATTATTTAAATCCTTACAGAAAACTGTCGGTAGCTCGAAGACTTTACCCTGCATCTTCGGAGTCTGTCTTGATGGCCTTTCTCCAAGGAAAGTCTTTTCCTTAGAGGCAGAGGGTGCTTTTCCCCGAGCTCCCAAGGTTGTTTGTTCTTAGATGCAATATGTGCTCCCAAAGCTACCAACTCCCAGAATCAATGAATTTGATTTCCACAGCACAGAGCAGCTCAGTCACCTCCAGAAGACATAAGGGGGAACAGCGATTTCCTCAGCATGGCCTGAGCTGCAATCCCGGCCTGAGGACCCTGGTGGCAGGGGCCCTTCCAGCTCTATGGGACAGACTGCAAGGCCTGATGCGGGATGAGGCCTCCCTATGTCCTGACAGCATTTCCCAGGGCTTTCCAGGTGCCCATGGGGGAGGTCGCCTATCCTGGAGGAACAGGAAGGCTCTGACTGTCCTGGCATGGCTGGAGGAGCAGCTGAGTTGGTGGATAGGGCACACAGACGTGCTGGCAGAGCTCTGCTTAGCTCGACCCGAGGTTTTCCATCCTTGCAGTCTCTTTGTGCAGAGCTTCCCTGGTCCCGTGGCACTGGGCGCTCTTGCCCACACTGCCAGTTGCTGGCAAGGAAACCTTCAGCTCTCAGGGATGCTCACAACAGCCTGGAAAAGATCGGAAAGGGAGCGGTGTTGTTTCTTCCTGCTTATTCCAGGGCAAAGGGAGAGTCGGGAGTGGCCGTGACCTCTGCTAAGTGTCACAGCAAGTCCATGGCAGAGCTGGGGAAGGAAACCCAGGCTCCTGTTTGCCAGGACTTTGTTCCTCTCCCTGGGCAGTGCCAGCCCCTGCTTCCCCTTGTGCTGCTTGCTGCAGAGCACATCACGGCGTGAGATTTATTCAGAGCACCTACAGCATTGCCTTGGCCTGGGGGACCAGGGGTGGCCATTCCCCAGAGTATCACTTGCTTTTAGAGCTGGTATCCTCCCATTTTGCCCACAGCTGATTGCACATGGCATGAGGCACAGAGCGCTTGAAGGGCTGGAAAAAAAATAAATCATTTTTTTCTGACATGAGAAGGGTATTTTACATGAGGAGATGGAGCCTTGGCTGAGTGTTGGGCACAACTGACCAAACCCAAGTGCAAGGCTGCTGTTTTCTGACTGACTTTCTGCCTAAGGCTACTTTGGAGTTCGCAGCTGGGAAGGGAACCCGGTGGCTGCAGGGTCCATGCTACTCAGGGAGCTCAAGGTAGATACAGGGCAATTAACCACCCAAATTAATTCCAGATAGCTGGCAGCATCTGTGGCTGGAGTTAAGAGGAAAACATGTATTATAATTTGTGGATCATGGGAATCCTATTTCCTTGTGCCTCTGCCCATACATTTTTGGCTTAGGGCAGTGCTATGTGAGTATTTAGCTATGAGCACAGTATTTAGAGAGACTTGTACTGCACTGTTCCCTCAAGGAGCCACGAGCCATGGTGTGTAATAGGTGCTGCGTAGCAGAGGGAGAAGCTGGTGCTCACGGCAGTTGAACGGCTGTACCTAGGGCTGTGCCTGACCTGTGGGACCGCAGTCCCACAGCAGTGGGTGCGCTTATATATCCCTCCACATTCTCCAGCTTCTCATGTAGCTGGTGGGCACATAGGCTTGGAGGCAGCAGGAGCTGCTTCACTCATCCAGCTCGTTGCAGCCTGAGCAGGGCTCCCAGGAGATCACGGTGGGCCACCCAAGGCATTTTGCGAGGCTGAGCCAAGGGCTCCAGCACTCCCTGGCTTTTGCTGATGATCGTGCTCCTTTGCGGAGGTGAGGCCAACCGAGGCCTCGTTGCAAGGGGCAGGAAATGTCCTGACCACGTGCCTCGGGCTTTGGTCGCCTCAGCTGGGACCACATTCTGCAACTGCAAGTGGTGGCACACCACAGGCTGGTAAGCCCTTCTCATCCCACCTTCCTGTGGCACCATGTCGCAACTGCCTGGCAAAGCAGCAACTCGTTCCTTGCAACAGCCACACGGAAACTCAGCTTTCAAGGTTTCAGGCCTACAGACCCTTTCCTTTTTTTTTCTGTCTAAATGATATTTTTCTCTGGTGCTACATTTTGGATCAACTTTTTGTTATTGCTGCAGTTCCCATTAGAGATGGTCCTCGGCCTAAGAGCTCCAGATCTGAGTCCACAAAGAGGAGGGAGGTGACACTCCCTTTGGACTACGCAGGACTGGGTCTTTTTGGCCAGATCCCAACCGGTGCAGGCTGAGGTGGAACGAGGACTCACACCGGTGATGGTGCAGGATGCTGACGTGTGCCTGGGTTTTCCTGGACCTGCCGGTTGGGAGGTGCTCGTTGTGCCTCGCAGAGCCCACACGGGGCTGGCATCGTGCCTGGCCGATGGCTGGGTCTCCTAAACGGAGCCTGTCGCTGGCGGGTGCCTCACACCTCTCAGCAACATGAGACAACAACACATTTCCTTTCGGTGCTGGCATGGCTGGATGGTTTATGTGCTGCAAAGGAGCGGGGTAATATTTCTTCCCACTGGAAAAGCAAAAGTTTCTTGATCTCTGAATTATTCCCTTCCTCCGTATCTGGTAAATCATCTGAACTTCCTGGGCTTGGGCCAGCAAGTGCAGGGATGGAAATACCCAGGCTGTAGCTCAAGTTGTCCCTGCCTGCCATGAGCCAGGCTGGGCATGGCAGCGTGGGGCCCGTCACTGCCGATGAGACCGTCATCCCTGAGGGGTCTGGAAGCAGCACCTGGCACACGACACCCCTGGGCTTGCAAAAGGGAAAAGTACCAACACAAACGCTGGCAGACTGGGACACGGCGCCATTAGGAGAAACGTGCTGGAAGAGGATCCATGGCGCCGCGCTGTCGCCCTGTGCCCTGCGTGGCAGTGCGCGGCCATGCGTGGGCAGCAGGCGTCTCTGGGCGCCCCGCGATCCCCGGGGACCTGCCGGCTCCTGGGGTGACCGACACGAGGCGCGGGCAGGGCGGCGGGGTGGCAGAGCTGCCGTCCCCAAAGGATTTCCCGTTGTGCAATCAGTTCCTGGAGAAGAAAAACAAGCCGCAGAGACGTTTGATTTTTCTTTTTTTTTTTTTGTCTTTTATTTTTCTTTATATCTTTTAAGAAGGAAAGGAAGAAGAAAGAGCAGCAAGGGCCATGTGCAGAGTTCAGAGGCGCGCGGCGCGCCCCACGCCTGGCATGGGGCCGGCACAGAACAGGCCACGCTGGTGCCAGGAGAAAGAAGAGGGAGGCGCTTCTCCCTGGAGACTCTGTAAATGTTGAGGCCCTTGGCTTGCGCAGCAGCAGGACAAAGTGCACCGCCAAAACGGCATCGCGCCTGACGTCTGGGTCACAAAAGCTCCAGCTGGGCCTCGGCAGCCCTTTCCACCTCCCCAGCCTTGAGAGACGGCAGCCGGGGGCCAGGCGGGCACCTCGCGGCCGGCGCGGTGACGGGGCCCTGGGAAAGGCCGCTGTGTCCGGCTGCTCTCAGCCCGACAGCCCTCACAACAGGGAAGACACCTCTCACCCTGTGTCCTCCCCAGCCCCACCACGGGCTGCCCAGCTGTGACATCCATAACCTGCAGCCATGGAGGATGGGAGGCGGGCGATGCGTGGGGTTGTACCAGGTAGAATGGGGGGCAGCGGAAACGCCTTGTGGTGCAATCCTCTATTGCAAAAAAAAAAAAAAAAAAGAAAAAAAAATCGAGAAGGGTCTTTTGGTAAAAGAAAACAGTGGAATCTCCTTCTGAAAGGATCCTGCAGGTTCACAACCGTGCTCCCCACTGGAAGCAGTGGCAAGGAGTGGGTCTTGGTGCATCGGAAGACATAAAGGCAGATGGACAAACAAACAGGGGCAAACGCTTTCAAAGAAGTGGTGAGGCAAACGTTATGCAATGAAGACCACCACCAACAAAAAAATGGATGGCATGCATGGATTCGCTTTGGAAAAGTGCAGAAAATTGCAAAGCACTATAAAATCAAAAGGCCTTTATGTCTCAGCTGGAGGCTGAGGTGATAACTGTTATGATGAAGGAGCAACAGAGCTTTTGGTTGGACATCTCAGTTCCCCAAAGGAAGGCTCTGCCACAGTTTTGTCCAGGATGCAGGAAGCTGTGACACAAAATAAACCCAACCACCTTTTTTTGCACTCCAGTCTCTGAGGCTGAAGCAAATTTTGAGGGATAACCCAAGGCTACCTCTGCTTTGCAGCTTTCACTCTATGGCTGCCACTTTCAGGTTATGGTTCCAGAGTGAAAGTGAGGAAAGTGAGAAGAGAGAAAGAGAGAAAGTGAGGAAATCACTTTCTCCTCCCCTGGTTCTTCCATGTGTGACCGGAGATTGAGTCCTCAGGAAATGCTTGGTACAATGTCTCCTTAGAGGAAATTTATCATTAGCATTTTGCTGGTTATCTTTGGCCCTTACATTCTGCTTTAGATTTCAATGGCAAAAAAAAGAGGGGAGGAAGAAGTTAAAATAAATAGGAAGGACACTTTGAACAGGTCAAAATAGGACCGGACACACACCACATTGGCACAATGATGAATGCAACGGTCCCACAGCCTGCATTGACACCCCTAAACCACCAGACAAGAGAGGTCCAGCCTGTATTTTAGCTAGAGGTCTCTGGCTGAACTGATCTCCTCGTTTTTGCCCAGGACACAGCCACACATCCACTTATGTGTGTTTGCAGAGGGGCTTGGAGGAAGCCTGTCATTTGTTTTCCCATTTAAATACAAAATATGTTCCTGTAACCACAACCGAAGGAGGAGGCAGCCATTCTTGCAAACAGAGCCATGTGAAGTGCACTTGCTGGGAGCATTTCAGCATTGTTTCTGAACAGGATCCTAAGAGTAATAATCCTGGGCTTTGGCCATGGGCAGTGCAGCATGTTGGGGATGAAGAGCTCATGTGTGAGGTGTCCAGGGGACCCAGGGCATAGGGAGTTTGCACAGTGGCCCGTTGCAAAGGCAGGAACAAATGTACCCAGCAGAAATGCCAGGCTTTTAGAGCCCCAAAGACGGGCTTGCAATGTGCAAGGAGGAAAGGAACCATCATAGACCGGGAAATCTTCCCAAACGCCAGCCAGGCTTAGTGGCAGCACAGCCAAAGGCATCGTCCCACAGGGAAAGGCCACCTTTGCCCAGGCAGCCCTTGCCAAGCCCCCAAGCAGCGGGTGCAAGGCTTCCCCTCGGAGTCAGTAACTGTGCTTTTTCGTGACATTCTTTTCTCCCTTTTGTTTTACCCACTTTCAAAGCACTCCCTGCTATAATGTCTTGAAGCTCTTACTCTGGCTGTACATGGCTTGCTTCTGATCAGATGGGCAGTCTCCTGTTGAGCGGGAAATAATCTGAGCACCCCAGTAACTGCTGGGCTGAGGTTTGTATAAGTGGAGGTAATGTAGGAATGAAGTAAAGACACTGTACGACACCCACATGTGACACTGCAACTAGTAACACACTTTTTCCAGGCAGCTCCAACACAGCTCTGGCAGGCTGGTTCCTTAAAATGCACTTTGTAGCCCCAGTGGGCTCTGTTATTTCCTGGAGAAAGCCACGTGTGCCTGCACCGAATCTCTGATGTTTGGAAAATATAAGAATGTCATGATAAACAGAGCTTTTAAAGATGTTTTTTATTACTTTTTTTCCCCCTGTGAATCCCTTATAACTGTCAGTTTCTGTCTGACCCGAACTGGAGCTGGGCACCCTGCAGGCGCTGCCAGCTCTCGCCCCAGAGGCAGCCGCCTCGGTCGTGAGTGATGGGGCCCCCTCAGCATCGCCTTGGGCAAACCATAGAAATGTGAGATTATTGCAGTCGTTCCACTGCTTCTAGGAAATACTTCTAAAAGCTCCCAACTAATCCAGTGTGACTTTGTGCTGCTGTGTCGGGTGCTGCTTCTCCATTTCCGATCAGAAAACAGCATCAGGATGTTATCGGGAGGGTGGCAGGGTTAACTCCTGTCCCTGCACTCTGGATTAAGAAAGAAAATCAGAATGTAACTCTTTAAAACAAAACAAAATAAAACAAAACAAAACAAAAACCTTGAAAAGAGAGGAAAAGAAAGCCCAGCAGCCCATGTTTGAGATGTTATCAGCTGCTTTCCAAAGAGCATGTTTGCCCACGTGAGACTCAGGGTACCTTCCACTTGCAAAGCTGTAGCAAAAAGAAGTGCTGTCCCTCCGAGTTCAGGGTGCTCTGGAGGGCAGCCATGCTGAAATTGTGATTAAGTGTTTTGGGCCATGCCTTTCACTGCAGCCTGCCAGATAAATATTTACAGCTGACCACGGAAGAGGAGGGGGGAGAAGGAGAGGAGAGACATCTGTAAATTCTTTGGAGCCTTGCTGCTTTTTAATTTTAATTTGATTCCTTTTGTTGCTGTTGTTGCTTTTCCATACGCACATCATTGTCCTTTTTTTCCCCTCAGCTTATAGGTAACTAAAGAAGAGATCTTTTTTGAGGAAAATAGGTCATTTCTAAAAGTCAGGGGCCAGATGCTAATCTTCATGGCTGTGGTGTAAAATCCATAGCTGTGACAAACCAATACTGCGGAGAGCAGACCATAACCTTTGGTTTCCTAACCAGCATAAATCTGGTGTAACATTATTGATCTCTGCGGATTTGCTCTGAGGCTCGTTGTCTCCTGCCTTGTTTTCCTCACAGTTGTCCCTACCCAGTGCTTCTGTGGTTGTTACACCAGTAAATCACAGTGTTGCACTGGTGTCTCACTGGTGTAAATGATGCCCAGTTTGGCCTCTGTTTTCAGAGCAATTCTCAGGTGCTCAGTGAGGGAGGTGAAGAGCAGGAGCGCAGCCCAGCTCCTCGTGCCAGCCCCAGCCTTTGGAGGTGCCTTTGCTGAGCTCTGTAGAGAAGGGCAAACCCAGAGCATCCAAGGTAGATGAGGGCCCGCAACCTGGGGGCTCTCTGCAGTCTCACGTAGGAATATATACATCCTGCTCAGAAACATATGCAGGAATCCATAGCTATAAAAGCCGTTGCGCCACCCTGTAATCCAGCCCAGATGTGCGTCTCCTTTCATGGTGCACTTGGGGGACTCCTCCGAGCCGAAGCCGGCAGTGATTGAAAGCATTGCTCAGATTTACTCACCCAAATGAAAAGGGACCCACAGCAGACTGATATCAGAGGTCCAGAGCAAGGAGGCTAGCAGCAAGGATTGACATCAGGAAGGAGATTAGTGTTGGAAGCGTCTGAACCTGGACTGCACGGTCACCAAGAGGCCTTCTGAGGTCACTAGCGCGAGTCAGGAGCTGCCCAGAGAGACACAGGTTACAGCGTGCAGAGCAAGCCATGCTCTTGCTGGAGCTCCAAGAGCCTGGTGCAAAGATCTGTGCAGCTAGCTGTGTCTCTGGTGATAATGTGTGGGCTCCCCGCCTCATTCAAGGCTTTAAACTTGGGAAATGTAAACTGAGTAATGAGATGCTGGAGTGGACTTCTATGCTGACCCATGTGGGAGAACAGGGCAAGGGCTTTATGTTTGTTTGTAGGTCCTACTCACAAACAAACCACCAGCATTTCCTCCTCCCCATGTGGTAGCAGCTAGGGGTTGTGGGAGGAAGGCCAGAGATTTATCCCTGCTCTTATCAGTGATGTTCTAAGTAGCCAAAAAGGCACATTTTGAAAACTTCTGTGCTCTCTGCAGAGTCATCTGGGAAGTTACTCTTTCTATTAGTGTCATAAAGCTTCATAGCTCTAAATAGAAAGCTCAGAGGCAAAGGTCTTGTCCCGAGGGCTTTGCAGTCTCAGCACAAAAGAGAGTGGTTATAAAGCAAGTCAGAGTCCAGGAAGTAAATTTATGGCTGGGAAGATGGATACGCCAAGATCAACAGTAGTGTTAATGTCAAAGTGTATTGAACAGGGTTACACCGTTTTTACAGTGCTATAACCACTAAGAAATCTTGGACTTAAACAAGCCAGTTGCCTGAGAGCTGCTATGTCAAGTCAAGGCCCTGGCATTTATGCTACCAGCATCTGGTGACCTCAAGAGAATCAGGCCCTTTCAAGGGAAGGAGCAATGCCACGTGTCAGTGACCAATTTTTGCAACGCAATCTTATGCTTGGGGTCATCAGGGGGTTCTGACAAAGATGGGGTTTTATAGTCACATTATCACGTATTACCTCCCCAAAGCTCCCAGTGGTGATATTACCTTGTGTGGTGCTGACATGGTTCTTGAGTCTTCATTTGTAGACCATCTGGGAGCCTCTGGGGTCTCCAGATGTGATGAGAGAAGGATGGAACTTTATGTAGCTTTTGGAGGTTTGAAGGAAGCAAGATTGAAAATTTCTGTGTTTTTTTTTCCTCTTCCTCCCAGCTTCACTATCCTTCTTGACTCTATTTGACTTCACTCATTTCTCTTAGCCTGGAAAGTAAGGTCACCCCAGTGATTACTTTCTCTATTCCCTGCCTAATTTGTTCAGCATGTCCTAGGTCATCTCTGCTAATAAATCACCTAGGGAAGCAGTGGCAATCCTTTATAAAGAAGTGTTTGGGCAAAAGTCTGTTAGGAGCAGGGTGGAAATAGCTGATACGGTCTTGAGGTTGGTGTTGAATGGCACAGCTTCCTGAGGATATTTCCATCCCTAATTTCTGAGCTCCTCCAATCCTCAACAGAGATCACAACCACCAGGATTCTGTTTCCGCAAACAGAATTAATTATTTTTGGGGAAAATACTGAGCACCTCCAACCAACCCATAAATTCTGTAATCCAGCTCCACTTTGCTACCTGAGATGCCAGAGACAAACTCACCCATCTTCTCTAACCCTTGAGATGTTCTCTTT
This sequence comes from Rhynchotus rufescens, assembly GCA_032273925.1. NCBI lineage: Eukaryota > Metazoa > Chordata > Aves > Tinamiformes > Tinamidae > Rhynchotus > Rhynchotus rufescens. The sequence continues at coordinate 22,524 of JAVCKT010027026.1, read as the reverse complement.
GACTATACATGAAGCTCCACCTCTGTGATTACGTGTGGCTCTTGTCTTTCAGTTCATGACAGCAGTGATAACAGAGCTCCTAAATGGAGAGGAAAGCTTGCACATAGCCTTGCAAACAAGAAAGCAAAGCAAAGAACTTATAGTTGTTTAAAACTCTGATGTTTTAAAAACAATCTTCTGATTGTGGGAGAAGAGTGACATGCAGGTTGGCACTGGCAAGTTAAAAGAGCTGGGTTGCAGTCTGGACAGTCCTGGTGGTTTCTCAGCTGCAGATCTCTATGGGGGGAGATTTGAGCTACAAAATTCAGTGTTTGGGCCTAAAGACTGTTACTTCTTTGAACTCTGGAAACAGCATGGGAGAGCTTGAAACAAGTTCCACAGGAACTTGAGAAAACACTTTTTGAAAGTGAGGGTGCCAGAGCACTGGAACAGGCTGCCCAGAGGGGTTGTGGAGTCTCCTTCTTTGGAGATCTTTAAAACCCGCCTGGACGCAGCCCTGTGCCACGTGCTCTAGGTGACCCTGCGTGAGCAGGGGGTTGGACTAGATGACCTTTGAGCTCCCTTCCAGCCTTAAGCGTTCTATGATTCTATGATGAGAATCAGTTCAGCAAACACACACTTGAACCAGACTCCACTCTGATTCTTCCTTGGAGGTTCTTCAGCATTTGCAGTACTGATATATCTTCATGCAAAAAAAAGTCTGTCCTAACTTTAGTTTTCATTATTCTTGGTTTGTTTACTAAGTTAATCTGGAGTAATACTTTCTACATCTGAGTCAGCACTTAACAAGGACATAATCAGTTCCAAAGGCAGCGGAACTGTTTTCAAATTCCTAGCAGTCTTGGTGCTCTATATGTTACCCAGACAATGCAGTGTCAGCCATAGGAACCTCAGGACTTCAAGCCACTCGCCAACAGACTCCAGTCTTTGCATGTCTCCTAACCCAAATTCCCTCTGTGGCGTCAGGCAGCTGTGGGGGCTGAGGCTACCAGGCCTAGTGCTGCCTCAACGGCAAATGTCCTAGAACAAGTCCTGGATATAACACCACAATTGTTTAGCATGCCCTTCCTAGCGCCACACTCCACAGAGCTCGGAAGTTTGTCTCTTACACAAAGCCCTAACCCTCACTGTCAAACCTGAGGTGTGTCCAGAGGACCACTAGGTCTTCCAATCTAGTCCTTTCTCAAAGGCAAATGTGGCCCTAGAGCCAGTCTGAACATAGCGCTACATTTCCTGTCACCCTAGTAGTTCAACGTCTCCCAAAGCTACCCAGATTTCTCGGGGTAATCTAAGGCAGATATAGAGCCTGAGGCCAAAAGCCTAGTGCTAGCTCCAAGATAAGTGTACTTCTAGAAGAGGCCTGGATGTAACACAGCAATTCCTTTGGCATGCTCTTTCTAGACCCACTAAATATGGGGCTCTAGGCTCTCATTCTTTAATCTAACAATACCCTACTCCTAAACCTAGTTGTCAGCAAAATCTCAGATGGGCCTGGACACTGCGGCAGTCAGGCCTGGTGGATAAACCTCAAGCTTTCCTTTGGTATACCCTTTTTATCTCTGTGCTCCACAGGGCTCTAGCCTTTCTCTCTCTCTCCCTAATCCTAACTGCAACTCTAGCCCCATAAAGCATATGGTAAGGAAAAAAAAAAAAAAAAAAAAATCTCCCCAGAGGTAAATGCATGCTGCCCTTCCCAAAAACGCAATGGCTTTTTTATTTCCTGTTATCATCTTCTAAACTTCCACATCCCACCGAGCAGTTTACAGGCACATTCCAAGGGCGACACTGCAATGTTTATTGACAGGCAAGTACTAAGCAACTAGCTCCCATTGTCTCTATGTGCACAAGACTTCCCCTCAGGGCTCTCCCAGGGGAGCAGCGGATCCCTTTCCGCACCCTGCCTGCCAAGAGCCATGCCGGGGAAACCCACCGCTTCCCTTCCAGGAGGCTCGTGAATCTGTCTGTTTATTCCCACCAGTTTCGTTTGTCTTGGAAAGGGAACAAATACACATTTTTAAGAGGAGGATTCCTAATTCATTAATGGGCCTTTAGAAACATGCCAGCTGCATAATCTAAAAATAGCTCAGGTACTCAGGAGAAAGCCTTACCTGCTAAACTCGGAGTAAGCCTCAGAGACGACTGCCCAACACGGGACTAATAGCTACTCTGTGAGCAAGCACTCTCAGGCCTCAGAGGTTTGCACGTGAATCCTCCAAATAGGAGGCATTTAAAGTGAATTTGTTAGGCTGTTTCTGTGTTGCTGGGAGAGCCATCAGTGCATGGTTTTCTTTAAATTTCTCATCTTAGGGCCCTGTATGACCTAGCACACTTGCACTGGATACTGGAACTTGCCATGCAAATATTCCAGGATCATAATGGTCAGCTGTACAGCACCTGCCATAAAGCAAGTCTCATTTGGGTGAGTTAATATTGCTTGATTGACCCCAGTAACTTTCTTATCTGCCACGCCAACCCACTGACTCCTTTCTATCCTTCTTGCACATTGTGTGCGGCTTGGACAAATCTTTCCTTATGATTATGCAGCCATGAGCATGTGGGAATGCTTATACTAGCAGTGCTTACCCATGTACTTCACACATTTTCACGCTGGCAAAGCTGGTTCAGAATGTCTCCTTTGCTGCTTTGCAGAGCTGCTCATTTCTCAGACAAGCTACAGCTTGGGGCTGAGAAATGCCCTCCGTCAGGCCACATAACAGTCCACGGAACCATTTCAGTTTTGCAGCAACCCCACAAGCAGTTCTGTTAAAGAGGTGGTTGCAGAGCAGGATGGAGATGATTGATTGAGAAGGAAGAGGGATTTCTTAGTCGACTTTGCTACTGAAGAAAACATATCATGGAACAACATGCCCAGATAGGAAAGCACTCCTGCTTTTCTTTCCTTATCTCCTCTCCTGCAGATTATCACCCCGCCCATACCCATAACATGAGCCAGCATAGCTACACAGACATGCAGGAGATCACAGAATAATCACTTTATCTACTGCTGGAGGCCTCAGATCACATCAGTTCTTAGGAAATCTCTTTGATAAGAGAAGGATTCTTTCCAGACCACCATTGCCAGGCCTCTAGTTTGAAGACTGTCTGACTTCCCAAGACAAAAGACTTTTGTATCTACTTTTAAGCTCCTCTACACCTACAAAGACTCAGAGGATACATGAGCCCTATTCTGTGCAGAAGAATTGCATCAACGCAGCAAAACCCAAGCAGATGACACTGCCATATCAGTTCAGCAATGACTAATGACAGCTTAAAAACAAGAGCGGCACCTTTGTGCAGAACCCCTGCCCATCCCTCAGCCCCATCAGAGCAGCAAGTCTTGGGCAGCTAAGGTCCTGACATCCCAGATAAAAGTCCATCTTAACACGCAGTTTGATGGAGCGTGTTCAAGCACACACCGACGGCACGAGGCCTTTAGCAGATGTTGTGCAGTGCATTTGGGAATGCGTGTAAATCCCACATCTCCCAAGCTCACCAACCTTGCTACACATTCACTAACCAAGCGTGTAGAGCATGTGCAATACCAACTGCAGCTTCGGGTGGCATAGTGCCTTCCTTATGTTTATGGCTGAGGACTGCAGCACAGAAATACTGCGGTCCCACATAAGTAATATAATCATGTTAGCTAAAGCAGGAGACCAAAATTACAGTACGGCAAAGCCTCTATTGATTTCAGTGGAGTCAGGGTATAAACTGTTCATTAAAAACAGTTTGCTTTTCCTCAGACTTTGGTTTGACCCAGAGCTTCATGAACAAGGCTATGTGGGACAGACAAGCAAACAGAACAGTGTTAAAGAGAACAAAATTCTGAATAGACTGAACAGCTCACAAAGCAATACTGTATTTCTGTGCATGAAACATGGGTGAGGTGGATTACACATTACCAAATTTACACTTTTACCAAAGAAATCTAAAAATTATACTTCAGAAAACCACATCCAAATTAATAGTTAACTTCTTTTTACATTACCTATACAACCCTTACTGTGGCTGAGTCATATGCTTACTGGCAGATAATTTATGATTTATAAGCATGAAAATGCTGCATTGCAAGAAAAGCCCCACACTGTGTGAAAGAATGCCCAGTAAAAACCCTCTATTGTGAAAGGAATTAACGGGGACATGACAACAGATTTATTTGACACCAGAAGGAGCTGAGATAGCATGGGGATAAAAAAGCCAGCACACAACTGTTACAAGCCCTTGGCTCCTGGGTGACTCCTCGTAGAACTACCTAGACTATTAGGGATTAATACATGAGTCTTCTGAGAGCTGCCTGTTCAGATACAGAACTTCACAAGGAAAGCAAAAGAGTATTACAAGGTATTAGACAATTATTGATCAATGCAAGAAGAGAAGATACTTACATCTAAATGATGAAACATAGTGGGGGGCAATACTGATAAAACAAGTTTTTCCAAAAAGTTGCAGGGGAAGCAGCAATGTGGATAAAGCAAGTAACATGGCAATAATCTCAGTGAATGGACAATGAAGTGACAAATGCAGAAGGGGAACAAAGGACCTTTATATTTATATATTATAGCTATAAATCATCCCTGAATATAGGATAACCAGGGATCCATTCAAAAATAAGCAGTTCTTAAACTGACACTGAAGGGGTGAGGTACAGTAAAATAAAAATATATGGTAATTGAAACAGAGTATAGAAGAAGAAACAGGGCTGAAGGTAGTAACTGCTGAGCAGATAAGCCACTTGCAGGGAAGATACCAGATCAGACAGGGGCAGTTCTAGAATATTCCATGGGTAAAAAATTCCAGAGTCTGGGATAAGTGAAGGGTGAGGAGAACAAGGGGGCAAAATGCCTTTAAAATAATCCCAGACAATTTTGTTCTACCTCTGCTATTTCAAGACATTGTGAAATCAAGTGTTCTACCACAAGAGCAACAAGGAACTTCAATGTGTTTGTTGCAACAAGGCAAGAGAAGTTTAATTGCCTGTCTCCGAAGACTTGGGAACTGAATTTTTAGCTAATTATGACAAAATAAATACTATTAAATGAAACTTCCAAGTACACTCTGCCTAGTCCAAATGCAATAATACTCTCTGCATCTCTCCCATTCTCCAGCATCCGGGGAAGTGAGACTAAAAGAAGCAAGAGCCTGTTGCTGCACTTCTTAGGGGGTGAAGGAGAGGGAAGAAAACCCTGTCCGGGCACACGATGGTTAACTACAAATCGGAGAGCAAGCGGAAAACACTCATGGACATGAGGGATATTCCTCTTTAGGATTAGCCTGATGAGCTGCAGTGATTAGAGCCCCTGTGAGCTGAGCAAAACATCATCCCCTTGGCTCTGCGCTTCCCGCCGGCCCTTTCCTGTTATGGCAGCTGGTGGCTGCTGCTCTCCACGTCTCCCCGGGGTTTTGCTCCTGTCAGGCCTTACGGAAATCGGCCCGGACAAGCCCAGTGCACCCACCTGGCACATCCGCCCTCTCCCCTGGCGAGCGCGGATGAAGGCAGGCAGCAGTCAGGAGCGCTCCATACCTCGCACGGCCACGCGCCTCACATCCCGCCGTCGGGACAAGACAAGGCCTCTCAGCAGGCGCCAGTCTGACTTCTCTGGAGATGTCTTCCTGTTGCTTTTGACTACTAAAGCAGCATCTGAGCAGCCTCCAAAAACAGCACACAAACAAATATGAACAGAACAAAAAGTCTGGCGAGCTACAAGACAAGTTCCTCCAGACAGCAGACTGTATTTTGAGGACAGAATGGTTTCAGTTTTAAATGAGGTGGATATGCCGAGATTCCCAATAAAGTATTTCACGAGGAGCAAGCAGAGTGTGTCTCGGATGAACACCACAAATGGGTTCCCACGGGGAAACTGCTTTTACCCACATTCTTCGAGGCTTTTACCCACATTCTTCCTGCTGGCGATCACGAAGGGCAAAAGGCAACTTGTCCAGAGTCTGGCCAGGAAGCGACTGAAGTGTGTGCCCTGGATACATTTAATTTTTAGCATCTTGCTAAAGAAATATTTGTCATGATCAACATGAGGATAATACTGGAGACAGTCGTACTACAACCTAAAGCATTCCAGATTTCACTTGGCACTATTCAGTGGGAAACTGAAATCAAATACAGTAGCAGGGCAATCTGTCAAATAAAACTTGTATCATGGAGCAGCAAAAGCCACTTAAAAAAACCCATAAGTCGGCAGCATATGAAACAAATGACGGTTTCATTTCTTTCATTCCTCATGTCTTAAGGATGTGGAATCTAATGTATAAGATCCATTATTATAAATCAGAGAAACTATAAGAGGCAATGTCTATAGGTTAATTCTGTACATTTAACAGTGCTCATTCTTCAACTTTACTATCTTCCCCAAGGCTTATCTCTCAGCCATATCTGTCTTAGTAAAAATGACATAATGGGAAATTGTTACATGTTTGAAGAATTTGTAAAAGAATCACTGGCTCAAGGATTAAGCATTGTGTTTCCTACATTCCACAGATAATGACCAAGTACTAGCTTTGCCACTAAAAATACACTTTTCAGGGTGACATATTAAATTGTATCAGGTGATTTGGAAGAAAGGGTAGACTATGGATTATGCCGGATGTTTATTAAAACAAGTTTGCCTTTTAAAGTCATTTCTGGTGAATCTCCTGTATGATTTTTGCACGAAAATGTCTGTGAGCAAGAAGTTTGGATTGAAATCTATCAGGTATAACTGAAGAGAATATGATAGACAATTATGGAATTGTGTAAAGACCCATTTTGCCAATTTTGATGAGTTAAAGCCTTGAGAAAAATGATGGCATTTTATTTACCCTTTTTGTTTGGAAAAGAAGTAGCTGTTAGCTTTGTTTTGGCAACCTAAAGATGTGGAGTTTTATTTGCATTCCCTGCTGTCTCAGCCCTGTTAAAACCCCTCACTGTCTCCCACCTCAGCAAAGGCAGAAGAGCACAAAAACTGGCTGTCAACCAAAATCCAAGCAGATTGTGCTTCAGCTTAGCAGGCACGGGTGTAAAATACGGAGCCCGAGAGCGGGAGCCCTCGGCAAGCCGGAGAAGGGGGAGCAGCAATCTCTTTAGCGACCACGACCAAACAGATAGGAATAAATGCTCAGAGACCTAAGCAAGTAACTTTGTTTTCCCTCATCTTCACATCACCCCCTTTCACGTATCTTATTCCATTACTGGGATTATATTTAACAATGCAATTTATGGGACTTCACTTGAGGTTAAACTCCTAACATGGTCATATTTGACTGTCCAAGGGCCAGACCCAGGCATCAGCTCTCCTGATTCTGTTTTAAATCACCCTGGCTCCCTCCAGGCCTGCAGTGCTTGGCAGGTCATCCATACAGTGTGAACATGTATATCACACATAAGATCTCTCACGCAAGCACATGCACTTCTCACAGCTTTTCTTGAGTTGAACCTGTGTTCTTCTCATGACACTTTGCTTGTCACTTTATCTTAAACACGAGTATTCAATTTCTGAAGAGAAGTCTCCTGGGTGAATGAAGTATTTTATCAAGAGGAGAAACGTGCAGAAACATGTCAAGGATATCTTTGACTTCAATCTATCCCTTTACTGTTTTTTACTGTATTATTTGATGTCAGAGGAAAAACATCATTTGGGAACTACAAGTCATTAAGTATAGGTCCATCAATACTGTGTGCCAAGATGCCAGTCTAAAGCCAGCTAGAAATCGAAGTCACATGAATCTATACTGCTGCATGATTGGCAACACATCACTTCTCAGTTTTGCCTTCCAAACTGATACACATCAGATTTCAGCGTGAGTTTGCAAAAAGGAAAAAAGCGGGGAGGAGGGAGGAATAACAACAGACCGAGGGATACCCTCTTCCTTGTTCTGTCCTTCAACTGTACAAAAGGGAGCACAGAAGTATCAGTGAAGGTGGTACAGAAGTGCCCTGCCTCCAGAGTGGGATGGATCCCTCTGACTGCAAGACAGCAGGTGACATCAGTGGCAGAACAGGGTTCAGACTGGCCACAAGAGGCCCATTCTAATTCCTGGAAAATGTCATGGCTTTAGAAGTCGTTTTCTTTTCAAGTCAGCATGAGCATTTGATAGAAGGCCAGAGCAGCAGGTACCTGCTGCCAGAGACGCTGCTCAGGGCACTCACCAGGGTCCAAACTGCAGTTTCTGGTACACCCGATCTCTAGGTCTCCACCTTCCCACTGGGCTTGTCTGGCTTGGACGCACTTTCTCTCTTAGCTGCTACATTTCCTCTCTTCCTGTCACCTTTCAATGCAGAGTACATGAAGAAAGGCATCACCACATGCATTTTCTTAATTTGTTTCCATGACTCCAACCCTCTGACAGAAAATAACATCCTTAGTCTAGATACAGTAGAGTCAGTCATTTAATTGTCCCCCTTTCCCTAAGTCCCACTCCTCATGTGGGCAGCCCTTCCTAGCCATAGCTTCACTGAAGCCAACTGGTTTCTTTAAAAAGTTTCCGACAAACCATCATTTTACAATTAAATCATTTGCATGATAGGAAGATTTTCCAATGCAGCCTTAGCAAGAGGGTTTTTTTCCCCCCCAAGAAAGGCCACAGTTTATGCTTACATTCTGATGATCCCTATCTAGCCTGTCATGCATATAAAGTCTTATTGACTGGGCATGTAAGTCCTGAAGTTGAATCCTGTCTTTCTCTTATATAAGAAGAGAATAGGAAGGAAAGATAGGGTAGAGCTGTCACATGTGAGACTTCTCCAGACTTCTGGAGCAATGGACTGTCACAAAAGGGCCACAGACGCTTTAGGATCCTGTGGCCCTGAAACAGGCCTTAAACTAACTGGTTTTCAGTGACCCAAGTAGCCAAACCCGAGAAGATCAATTAACTCCTTTAGGATGTATAATCATCATGCTGATTACAGGCTCTTTAGAGCTCCAGAAAAGTTGACCGTTCTATACTTACAAAGCATCAAAAACAACTGGACTAAAGACAGTCACCCTGAAAGAAGCTTGGGCAGAGCAGTATTGGAGGCAGCTTCACAGAGCATCAAACCCTGCTCTGCTGCCAGGTGCCAGTGGAACTCGGCCTTTCCTGCCACACTGGGTATGTGAATTGCCCTGCAGAGGCTGGAAATTGCCTGCATTCCTGTAGCGAATCAGGGAACTGAACAAAATAGGCCTGAAAGGGATTGCAAGGGGTCATCTCATCCATCCCCCTGCCCCAAGGCAGGCTCAACTTTACCTAAACCATTCCTGACAGATGTTTGTCTAAACTGTTCTTAAAAACATACAGCAGCAGAGATTCCACAGCCTCTCTAGGCAGTCAAAATAAGAATTTTCTCTCATTTCCCACATCTTGGATCAATAGAAGTACCCACTCACTTAAACTACCAAGATGGGGTGGGTATCAGCTTTTAAACCCACGAACATGATTTCACTTCTTGAATTCAAGCGCTGTGTCCTCATGGATACAAGGCCGACAGCACAGTACCTTTCACATGCTTGTACTGAAAGAGGGTCTCTAGACCAGCCAAAAAGAGCGTTTCAAAACCAATCTGCTCTGAAATAACAGCTAAATGGAGAGCTCCGTGCTGCTCCATTTCCTCTCCACTAACACTAGTGCTCTGCAGGCCTCTTGGAAGCAACCTGTGGCCCACCTGAGCATACTCAGGTGTGTAGAG
>JAVCKT010027024.1:0-54292 GCA_032273925.1 Rhynchotus rufescens | reverse complement strand
CCGCGCGGGGAGAGGGGCCCGAGCCCCCCCCGGCTTTAAGTACCCAGGGCGGGGGCGTCGTCCGCCCGCCCCCCCACACACACCCGCCCTCTGCCTCGGGAATGCTGCTTCATTGCCATTATTCCATGATTATCTTGGGAAAACCTTTGAAAAACCCATATCCCTGCTAGCCAGCTTGATCTTCCCCAGCTTGTTTTTTTGTTTAGTTTAGTTTAGTTTTGTTTGAACAAATAAAACCTTGTTGATGTTGGCACTGAACCCGGAGGAGATACTTGGTTTCTCCAGTGTGCTGTAGGGACCCTGCTCACAACGTGTGGGCCTAAGGGTGCTTATTGTGGTGGATCTGCCTGTTTCACCCCCTGGAAGTGGGGCACTGCTCACATATCCGCTCTATGTTTTGCACAGAGAGCAATCCTGGAAACTCCAGGTCTGAGCTGGGGTCCCTGTGCCCTGGCCTCGGTCACATGTGACATTAACTTTGGTCATTCCGCCTGTCGGTCCCCAACAAGACAGGAATAAATAAATACTCGTTGGCTCCTCACCTGACGGGTGCAGAGCTTGGTTTTGCAGGATTTGAAGCACACTTTGAAGCTATAAATCCCTGGAGATGTGATGTGTTTCAACATGCATGCTCGACTCATAAGCCACAGCAGAAACTCCAAACTCTCATCTCGGTCATGACGCTATTAAGGATCCTGGATGTGACTCAGAAATGTAACTGGTTCAGAGCCTGTAAAAAGACACCAGATGCAAGCGAAGCAAATGAAAACTGTGTGCCACAGCAGCACTACAAACGGGCCTCATAACACTGAGTATTATTTCTGTCATAGCTCTGTCCTGCTCTGGCAAAAAGTTGTGTTTAATTTCTAAAACCTTTTCCAAGCTCTTCTTTAAACACAATCACCTAGTGGGCTAGACATGAGTTCGGGACTGAAACCCAGTCTGCCCGGAGCAGGCCAAGAAGGCAGGTCTGCAGACAAAAGGGAAGGCCTTTTCCCAAGGTTTACAGACTGGAAATGCTTTATTTACAGTCCAAAGGAGGAGTCTGAAGCTTGCAGGGTTGGGTCGTCTTTGGTTTTGGGAGACTGTCAGAGTAAATGTACCACCCCTGGAAGCTAAGGGGGTTCAGGTGCCTCGCAGTCCACCCTCATGCAGCACCAGGCAAAGATTCGACAGGGTTTTGGACAAGTCTTTTTTGTTCTCACACACTAGGGACTGACTGGAGAGCTTTTAAACCTTAGCTCTGAGCTAAGAAAATACACATGAAACATAGATAAAGACTCTTTAGATACCGCTTGCAAACAAGTTTCTGTCATTAACTGCATAGCTTTTTCTGCTTCCTGCTTTCCTCTAGTTGGATCTAATGCAGCTGAGATACAGGCCCTGGTCCCCAAACGCTTTCTACGCTCTGAGCAAGGCGCAAGTACCATGCACCTTATTTTTTTTTTTTTTTTTTTTTTTTTGGTGTGTGTATTCTCCAAGTCTCATTAGATGTAGCACTAATATTTACTTGTTCACCTTTGAAATGAAAGGGAGTCTATTTAATAACATGAGCAATTTGGTCAATATTGGCTCAGTTCAAATGCCAAGGAGAAAGCCAGGTGTTTTCATTAACCCCAGCGCTCTCTGTAGTGTGGAACAGATAGGGAGTGTCTTGCAGAAGTGGAGGAAGAGCTACAGCATGGGAGAGCATGGAAGCCTGCTCAAGGAACCGGTGACAGGAGAATGGCAGGGAAAATAGCACGTAAGCTCCTTGCTTTTCTTGGGGCCATTTTAGAGAGCTCCTATCTCCACCTGAGTTGCAGCTCAGGAGAAGAGAGTGCAAAGGCATTTACTATTGTAATAACAAAAATAAGCCTCCCCTCTTGCAGCCAGCTTTGATTTACCACTGCACCACCATAACTTTTCTTCTAGCAGCAGCAGCAGTAAACTTCCATACATACAAACCCTCAATGGAGCCAGTCTGATAAAATCAAGTAAAATGCAAGTCTAGAGGATGGAGCATTTCAAGGCAGGCAGGCATATCACGAATGCAAAGCCTTGGAAGTCAGCAAGGGAACTATCTGCCTCCAGTACTTAGAAGACTGAACATCCCCCTTTGCAACAGGGTGGTTGGGAGAAACTGATGTTTTGCAAGGATAAACTGTTTGATTTGCAGAGGGAAGGGCTGGCATGTGTAAACAAGGAGAAGGCACCATCAGATGCGATGAAGCATTGGGAAGATGTTGCTGCAGGGTGACGTGGCGAGGGCCAGCTGAGTGGCCACAGCTGGAAAACCAAAAGAGTGGGGAGCGAGAAGAGAGTTGTGAGCTGAGCTGAGAGCTTTGGGGTGGCTGCGGCTCCCTCTCGTGCTCACCAGTGCCAGCCCTCATCATATGATATCAGTGAGGGTCCCCATCCTTGTGACAGCTGGGTTGAGTGGGGTCTCCCAGTGAAATGCATATGGATTATGGAATGTGCCACCATGTGAAGAGTGAGCTTGGTCACTCCTCGCTAGCAGGGCATTATCTCCGCACATTCCCACCCCACTTCTTTTTGCTGGAAATCAGCAAGAAGGAAGTAGAAGTGCCTTCTTGAGGATGTATGCTGGGAAGGCAGCACTCTCGTGACTCATCGTGTAAGACTGGCTCCCGCTGGGGATTCCTATTTATGTCCCTCGCATCCTCCTACATTACCTTCCCGCTACATGCACTGACCCCTGACAAGATGGTCCTGCCGATTGCAACTGCTGTTTCTGCAGTCACTCAGCTCTTTAGTGCTGAATCCTAAGCAGCTGCCTGGAAATCTTCTGCAGCTGCATCATTTTCCGTAATTGTGTTTTCATTACACTGGACTTCCACGCCATGACAGTGGGCCTTTGAGCAAGGCCATCAGGAGATTAAAATGAGACATAGCCTTGGCATCTCCTAGGGCACAAACAGAGCCTATGGGTAGTTGAGTAGATTAGGGAGAAATGTAATTTTGTTTGTAGCAGGAAAATGCCTCTTTCAGATAAAAACTCCAACTCAATATATATTGAGGAAAGACATTTGTACCATGAGGGTGGGAAAATACTGGCCTGTGTATCTCAGAGAGGCTATGAAACCTTATCCTTGGAGATACCCGAAACTCAACTGCACACAGTCCTGAGCAACCTGCTGAAGCTGGACCCGCTTTGAGCAGGATTGGAGACTCTGGTGGTCTCTTCCAACCTACAGTCTTTCATGCTAGCAGCAGCAAAATTTGGGGTTTTTCTTTTAATTTACATCTCAAATTGTAGTAGAGATTGATTTGCACAATGCTGAGTGACATTGTCTGTTGATATTAAGTTTTACAAAGGTTTGAGCAAGATCTCTCTGCATATCTTTTTTTGGTAGTCTTAAAATAAAATGCTGCTATCATAGTTAGGTAAGCTAGCTAGCTAGGTAAGCAGACAGACGGGTACCTTGAAACCTTGATCTAAGTGGTTCATGGACAACCTGAGGCACAGTAGCTTGAGCAATAGCATCTACTTAGAACTGCACCCCAGTTAAATCCCGAAACACGAAGCTGGCAGGAGAGGACATTAATTTGTATAGGAGGCTGTCATTATATGACATGTAACAGACATGTTTGTTAGATACGCTCCTGAACTGTGTTCAGGAGAAGGTCAGCGGGACTCTGCAGAGTATCGTGAATGACGGGTAGCTGCAGCGTGTGACTCGTGTCGCTGCCAAGGCGTGGAAGGGGACGCTTTCCTGCTCCTGCCTGACGCCATCCAGCATTGCCACCCAGCCTGGGACAGGCAATGTTCCCCACTCAGATCCATGGGAAACTCCTTTTTAGTGCATCAAAACCTAATTGTAGAGATTGGGCTCTGATCCGTGGCCTAGCCTGTCCACATGTGCAAAGTGGTCCAAGCCAGGGGAAGTCACTGATGCTTGGTCCTTGGAGGTATTGCTGGGTTTCTGCACCATGACAGTCTTTTGCGAAGGCTGACCCTTAGATTTAACTGAAAAGTTACAAGAATTAAACAAAAAAAAAAAAAAGTATATCCTTATGTTTACATTTCTTCTAAGCCTACAGTCAACTCCTCCTATCCTGGTGACAGCTCAGATGCAAGTGAAGGGCCAAATGGAAACTACGCTGAGATCTCACTTGACAAGGCCACTTCAGACAAAAGAAACACTAAGCAAATAGCCTTACACCATGGGAGCTGGTGAACTTCTGCTGAACCTGGCTGGTGGCTCCGTGCCAAAGGAAAGTTTAAAGCAACTCTCATGTTCTGTTTTGGAAATCTCTCTGGTTTTAATGTCCGGCACTTGTGTACCATTTTAAATGGAAAATGAAAAGTAGTTACTTATCTTTCCAGGCCGTGACAGCTGACAGAAACTAAAATGTCTGCCTAGGGCGCCTATACTTCACAGCCAGCATCTCCTGTGTGCTGGTAATTACTCAAGCAGTATAAACTTATGCCATATCGAGCCAGAGATGAAAAATAGGTGAGACTAGATGATTTTGCAACATAAGAGTAGTATCAAAGAAACTGCTAACACTCAGGTATAGCAACCCAGATGAGTGTTTCGCATTTGGAGTGTGGATTGCAGCCGCAGTAATAGCAGTGGCGGATAGATGCTCACGTCCAAGGTCTGGAGAGCTTCTCGGATTTATCAGCTTGGTTAGCCAGTGATGGGCAAGGTTTGTGGGTAGAGGCACTGTCTTTTATTAGGGAAGGTATAATCAGGAGAAACTGTCAGGCTTTCAGGCACCCAAATCCTTCTTCAAATTTTAGAATAGAACTGTACTCTTTCTACCTGATATAAATTGAATCCTGGCTCGGCGTATGAACGCTGCATGTCGGGAAAGGGCTCCAGCCTCCAGCCATCTTGACGTTACCTTCCGATATGCCAGAAAAAAAATTGATGCCATCACAGAAAAAGCTGCATTCTAATGCTCTTAAATATTCTAGTCATTACTATCTGCAGTAATTACAAAGACACAGAAATCACTCAGAGAGGGCCGACCTCATAAAATTAACTATCCAAAATGGAAAGTTGCCATCCTGATACTCCAATGACACCAGTTAAAGCTGCAGAAAATGCAGCTTGATGTTTGAGACAAAAGAAGGACAGAGCCGTGGCCAAATTGTTTTTAAGGTATGAGCTAGTCTTTCATCAGCCTTTCAGCCTGAGATAGCTCTGACCTTCAAATCTGAGGTTCAAGTGCAAGTGTTTTGAGAGCCTGGAAGGCACTTAGGGACAGGAGTTGGGTCCCTCCCCAGCCATGATTTTGAGTAAGACCCTTTGATAGTCCTGGTAGGAGAGAGAGGGATGGGGATCCTGCTAGTCCTGGTAGCCAAATGCCAGTACAAATCCTTCTATGTCAAATGCCCTTGAAATCCCATGGGATTGTAATGTGAATCCAACAGAAATATTGACTGGACTGAATGATGCTGACCGGTGAATTTGTCTGCTGAGGAGATGCTAGTTCAAATCCTACCATCAAAGAGCTGGGTGAGCAGAAAGGGCATCTGTCCTTCTCATTAGGTCTTCCTTGGCAGAGGTGATTTGATCCTGAAGAGCTGTTAAAGAAAATAAGGCACAGAGCATCTCAGCCTTTCACATGGGCGAAACTGCAGCAAGTGTCAGGTATTTTCATGCAAAATATTCCTGAATCAACCGACTTCTCCAAGGTAATCGCCCACCTCCCAGGCTTCAGCTGACACCAGCTGAACTCTTTCCAGTGCTATGACATGCTTGGGGCTGTTTTCAGGAACAAATTATAAACATTTCTAGCTTCAGGCTAAATACACCTTGGTTTGCCAAATGCAGTCTCTTCCCTTGGTTTGCCAAGCACAGCTGAATGTGAGAACGGATTTATCCTGAAACAGGAAGACCAGTGAACAACTTGTCTAGCTTGTCATCCCTTTTCTCTGCAAAAACTCTAATCTTTATTGCAAAACTACCATGGAAAACAAGCAAAACACTAATTTTCACCCTTATTTAAGTGCTGTGCTACTCTGATTAACTAGCATGGCCTCTTCTCTTCTCAGGTCTTGCTGCCATTTATGGTACTGAACAGGCTCTGCTGAAAGTAAAAAGCTGTGATGCATTTTTTTCGCTGCTAGCTTTAAAAGCCAAATTAACTTGGCGCATCTTGGGCGCCCTCTCCATTAGAAAGATTGTATCTGCCTGCTCAGTCCTAGCTGTTCCATCCCATTAGCTTCAACGCTGTTGAGAAGGTTCAGGGTAGGAGAAAATCCAGTCTCTTGCCTGCCTAGTGCTACTTAGTGTGCTGGGACAGCAACAGTAGCAGTAAAAGCCCATTTTTCCCTCTGCAAGCAGCAGACACAACCATAAGTTCACACAGATCACATCTACCAAATGAGAAGTCCATTCAGAAATGGACTTTTGCACTTGCCAACATGGATAACCAGGATGAGAGTACGGCCCCTTCTCAAGCTATGGTTGCAGCAGTGTCACAAAGGGAACAGTTTGTGCCCAAGACCAAAGCACCTGGATCCTTGGGTGCAAATGCAGTTGGGATAGGGATATGGGAATCCTTCCGCATGTCACCTTTGGTCCCTGCAGCGATTGCCTGTCTCTTCTTTTGGTGTGGCCTGTCACAAGGGAGAAGACAAATTATGCTGTGGTTCCTCAGGGTTTCATGCCCATGATTTGGCTGGTCAGTACATCCATGGCAGCCAGTGTCTGCTGGAGACAACAAGGAGGCAAGTTATCCCTCGCATCCTTCTACAGGGGCATGAATAAAGTCACTTTTCTTTGCGTGCCCCTTGTTGTTTAAGAAAATCATTGGAGTTTATTTTTCTTTACGATCTTCGTGCTCTGCTAGTTTTAGCTCAAGTTGTCCAGTGGCGCAAACAAGTGTTGCAGGAAGGCTGGCAGGTGCTCGGCCACTGTTGGCCTTGTTTCTATAGGAAGCCACATTAAAAGATTTCTCCTCACCTGTACTTGGGAGCTGCTGGTTTGAAAACGTGCCAGAGTTTGCCTGACAGAAGACTCTTTCTCTATGCAGTTACTTTCCCATGGATCCTAAAGGTGAGCTGATCTCACTGCAAACAACGTGTTCAGTAGCAGGAAATCTCCGTGGGGACAATGTGTTCGGGAAGGACACGTGCTGCATGTTCGTTGCATTGATCCGGTACTAGCTGATCCCTGAATGAAAGAGAGTCACCAAACAGGAGCTACAGGCAGCGTGGCCCCTTGCAATTAGTAGCTCTGAAAAAAAGTCAGTTCTGCAGTTGGAAAAGGCCATTTAGGGTGATGTATCAGAGCTTGAATTCAGCTCCCATGTGGGTGCCTCTGGCATTGTTCTTCAGCGAGATCCCGTAATGCCTAGTCAACGTGAGTCAACAGCAGAGCCTATTTCCTCCTTGTTACCCAGGGTCACACTTGGGAGCAAAGGCATTTATTTTTAAACCAGATCAGTTCCACATCTGAGCTGACAGCTTGTCCCCGTGAAGAAATGTCCTGGCACCATCTGAGAGGAGGAAACCGTGGCACAGAGCGGGTCATAGTGGGGTTTGGGAACTTCAGCTGCTTCTGCAGCCAAAGCCGAAGTCTTGTCAAAGCCTACATTAACCACACATTCCTGAGGTATGCCTCCTCTGGGAACAAAATGTGTGTGAACATGTAATCAATGGCTAAGAGAGCTGATTTAAGTTGGATAAGAAACTTCAATTCTGGCATTTCATGAGTGCTTGAATTTGCAAATCCAGCACCACCAGTTTAGCACCAAGGTTTGTAAGTATTTGGGCTTTCCAAAGGTAGCTGAGCTCCCTGTCCTGCGATAAAATCCCACCACGGACCATTGACAAAGCTGAAATCTTTAAATGCGCTGCCCAAACCTTTGCACCTTGTGCCTATGGGGTAGCTGATAGCAGAAGAAAAAATGCTTCACACTTCATAGCCAACGTGTTCCTCCTTTACTGGCTTTCGAGGCTTCAAGTCTCTTCCTGGGAAGGCAGATTTCATGCTCCCAAGTCCCACCCTGCAAGTTTCCCAGGTTGGTGCTTTGGTCCACAGAGCTGTCCTGGTAAGTGGGAATGACAGAAGCAAATAGTGGGAGAGGCAGGAGGCACTGATGGCATCTCTGAGCTGAGCTGAAGAGGCCGGTCCAGGGAAAACCATTTTCCGTGGGAAGCAGCTGGTCTGATTTTTATCTCGAAAATTTTATTGCGAAATCATGCGCCTAAGCGACGTTCCAAGTTTACTGTCCCTAAAGCGAGGCAGAAGTTGTGCTGGCTCTTCCCTCCTTGGCAGCGCTGGCCACAGAAGTTTCCTTGGGCAGGACTGATGCTGGCCAGAGGCCCCCGAGCAGCCTCCGACCCTGTCGCTTTCCTGCAGCCCTGCGGGAAGCAGTGTCTCGCCTGTGGCCAGAGCTGCCATGGCTGTGGCCCGGTGGTGGCTTAGCCCAGGGAGAGGTAAAATACTCTGAAAGAGGAATATATTTTGCCCAGCTCCTCCAGGAACTTCAGAGCCCTCAATGCTATTTCCAGGCTGCCAAAGCTCAGCAAGAGGCAGGAACAGCCTTCCCAGGATTTTCCACTTGCTCCCATCACCCAGGGTGCTGCTCCGTCATTGCAAGGCTGCCCAGCATGGCAAGCATCTCTTCATGAGAAAAACAAAACCAAAAAGGCCCCTCAGAAGAAGGATGCTTTCACTTTGGTATTCATTCCTGTATTAAATAACGAAGTTGCTCATAGTGTTGTAGAGCTTTTGACTTCCTTCACTCTCTGGGATTATCTGTGCCTCACAGAGCATAAATATCATCTCCATAAACAGTGCCAGATGGACACGTGTATACGAGGAAATCAGGTTGATTATCTTCAAACTATAGAACGAATTTAGCTGGATGTTCAGATTGCAAAGGAGACACAATTAGTTTCCTAATAATTTCATCGTCAGTTGTTCCACCATTTGAGATGCATAAATATGACTTGAAAAAAATGCAATCAGAGAGGCCAGAATCCCCTTTTGTAGAGCATTGGTTCAGGGTAGCCTCCGAGTCGACATTTTTGCTCCTGTTAATCCTATTCTGATGGTTTCAGCCACGAATGAAACAAGTCTTTAGCCAGTCCAAGTGGCTGGTGCTTAATGCCTGAGTGATGCTGCCTTCTAAGACAGACGCCTTTTTCTTATGACTGATCCCAGCACAGAAAAGCCACTTAGAGAACCTGCAGGAGCAGCAAATATCGTCCCTGAAGCATCGATCTCCAAGCACCAAATGTGGCCCCTTGGTGAGCCTGAAAAAGGGAACTTCAATATCATTAGACTGATATTTAACACTCCTGTTTTATTCGGTGTTAGCAATAACTTGCTTGCAGCAATCTCATCTGTGCATTGGAGGCTGGGAAAGCTTTGAGGTGTGGGTGGAGGGAGGATATGGGGCAGAGGACAGCGGAAGGGAGGGCAGGAAATACTTAATTTAATAAACTTTAACCGAGTTCTTGACAGACAATGACTAGCATCAGCTCTGCTAGAGCGAAGCACGGCCAAAGCAAACCCAAGCGCCTGGGAGAGGGGGCATCGACGGCTCTCGCTTGTAAAAGCAGGTACTCCGAGCCGGCGGCCGGGAGGGATCCCTCGGGAGGCGGACAGCTCCAACGGCAGCTCGCCGTCTTCCCAGAGCTGTTCCTCAGCCGGGCTGGATATGGGAAGAGCGACACGTGGCCTTTCCTCACGCAGCCCTGCAGGCACTCCCGGATTTCATGCCTCTGCTCCCCAGGGCTTCTGGCAACAAATGGGGAGTATTTTGCTCCCAGTGTTTTGAGCTTGCCCATGCCAAGAAGCATCAGGAAAGACTGAGTGCACTATTTTTGATATCTATACATCTATATATAGTGGGGTTTTTTTGTTTTGTTTTGTTTTGTTAAATCTCAGGGAGACTCTGCTACATGGCGAGGATTCGGTGCAGGGGACATGGCTTTGTGGCCAGCTGGCAGGGCACGTGCCAGCATTTTGATGGCGATGGCTCGCGCTCCACGGAGCCCCTGACCCGGCCCCGTTCCTGCAGCCCTGCCAGCGCCGCCTGGGAGCCTGACCTTCTGTTCTGCCTCGAGGGCAAAAGGCCCTATTTTTTCCTTTCTGCTCGTTTTAATGGGATAAATATAGCCAGTAAAGGGACCTCCCGATCCCAGGGAAATCTGCATGTTTCAAGCTGAGAATGTGAAATGTAGCAGCAGCTCTTTCATATTTATAGGCTGGCTATTGTTTGGCTTCACCATGCAGCTCTAAATATAGATAATTAGCCCAAGAGCAGCTACCGTTGGAGAACAATGGCCGAAGTTTTTTATTTTGTTTAAAAAAACATTTTTGTCTTTACCAGCAGCAAATGAAGACTCCTCCATGTTCAAAAGCAGCTGAATAAAGTCACGAGCTGGGTTTCCCAAATATGTTCTTATGTTCAAAATAAGCCAGAGCCACTGAGAGAGTGTATCCCTGCTATGATCCTTGGTATTTACCTTTTAGAAGTAGCACATGCATAGGTTTTGTTTAGTTTTAATTAATTGCCCTACTAATGTGGGTATGCACTCTGTTTCTCAGACCACAGGGGAAAGTGCAAATTAACCTGCCTTTCTGCTAGTCCATCTTGTCAGGGAAAAGCAAACAGCACTATAGCATCCATATCAAGACAGACTTCCTGTTCCTGTTGATTTTACATTTTCTAATAGCTGTAGTACTTTTGTTTTCTAAAATGGGAATGGTAACTCCCCTCTAGTTGCATTGGAGTGCAGAGCTTTTACTTTGAGTGCAGCATTCCTGCTGGTTCATGGAAGCTACAAGCTGGCATTGCTCCTGGAGTGCTCTTCACTGCCCCTCTGGGTAACTGCTGCTAATCACGGAGGAGGCATCTCCGCCTGCTCTGCTCGGAGAGAGGCCTCGGAGCTGCCACTGTCACAGCATGCAGCCATATCCCAAAGCTTTACACTTGATTTGTGACTCCACCAGACCCCCATCATAATCGTTTATATCAGAAGGAAGCACAAAGCGTGTTTGCCAGATCATCTAAAATAATTAGATTTGCTCCTTTTTACCATGGGAAAAAGCAAGAGTTTTTTTTTCTCCCCAGAGGAGCAGAAAAGAGCATGGAGCATGACCTGGGAGGGAAACAAGAGCTGTTCTGCAGTGCTAGGCAGAGGACTGGTGCTAGACACCAAATGCAAAGCCCAGCACAAAGTCCAGCTGCCATTCAGTACCCTGGGACCTTCGGAGAGGGACAGCATCTCTGCCCACTGCGCCCTGATGAGGCTGTATGGGACACAAGTTTCCTATGGATTCCTGTGCTCAGGCTGGCAGTCCTCCTTATTGTGGACATTTCATTTCTTAAGAAGGAAGAATGTTTGGTTCAGAGATAGCTTTGGATAGGACTTTATCTCCTGTTTTTCCTTTCATTTAGAGTTCTGCAATGATAAATGATGCGCCTTATTATAAACATAGATTGAAGCTCCCTATGTTATGGAAAATGTTTACTTTTCTGAACACTCAACTGAGATATGCAGCAAGCAGGATATGCAATTCCTGCTAGACTATGCGCCTAGACTCTCATTTGAGTCATCACAAAATGAAGCTCTGAGCAGAGGCTGCAGGGTTTATTCCTGCAGTGAAGTCCAGAGCCCCTGTCTTTAGTGGGTCATGGCGAGATAAAGCTGTGCAGAATTCATTAGCAGGCTCACGTCTTGCACATCTAGTTTGTGAGCAGGCTTGTCTTTGAAACAGGATCCACAGTGAGACCAAGACAGAAAACTTGCACTGATGAACGCTGAGGACGTGGTGGATGGGGCATAAGAGTCAGTGCAATGCAGCCCTTCCAGACAGAGCCATCAGTAGGTAGGAAGTTCAAAGCCATAATCTTGGAGGTGGTTCTCTCTGTGAAGTAGTGAGCTGAGGGTATGCACTCAAGTTCTACACTTAGGTGAGTGGTAGGCCCTGGACAGATGTGAGCAAAAGCAGAATTTGAGCTCAAGGGCTTGGTTTAAAGTCCTTCTTTGTGTCGTGTTTTCATGGGATCACTGGGTATCATAAGTAAATATCAAAAACTATTGAGCAGTTTCACTGCCTGGCAGTACCACTAGCCCTCTGCTACTTAAGCCTCTGGATGGATCCCACAGGTCCTTCTAAAAGAAGCAGCATGCCAAGCCCCTAGAAGTTCAAACAGGTTTGAGATGGCTGTTCCTGTCCTCTGGAGACAAGCACAAAATGTACCAGCTCAAGATGCACCAAAGTAGATCTGTACCAGCAAAACGTGCCACTTGCTTCTATGACTACATTGGAGACATACAAGAAATAATATACTACACATCCCACACATTAAAGAAACAAAACCGCCTGCTAGTCTGAAGTGACCATGAAGTCCCCTTATAAGCTCCACAGCTTGAAGGTGAGACTCCTCACTCATGTGCCTGTGTGGTTAGGGGGTCCCTACACAGACAGAATTTGGTGGGACGGCTCTGCTGCACCTTCTGCTGCCCCTTCCACACAGGGAGTCTCGAATTGACAGTAGCTGCAGTGTCTCCAAGCTATATTTTGAAAGCCTTCAGAGCTGATCTGATGGCTGAGGAAGACTGTAGGCAATCCTGCTTTCTTCTGTCCTAATTATATAGTAGATGATCTCCTGTGCTGAAGGTGAGAGTATTGCCCATCCACAGTCTGCTACTGCAAAGCTTAAACACTCTCTCTGCCGCTCTCCTAAAGCAACTGCTCAAATTTGGGTCTGGAGTGATGACTGAGGGTGATTTGAAGGGAAACCAGTTTGCTTGTTCCTTGCACACTGTAAAACTGAGTGTAAGAGTGGCAAGAACACGAAGACGGCACTTTGGGATCTCCAGAGAGTGGTGGTCAGAGTCTGGCTGCATGCAAACATCGTGCAGCCCCGCTCAGCCAGCGGGAGCTGTGGAGGGAGCGACTCGCGGCTTGGCAGCTGGTGGGCTGCAGCAGATGAAGTCATTTGTGCTCCCGTCTGCGCAGGACGCAAAAGCAAAGCCGAGGAGGCAGCTTTAATTAAAGGCAGCCGCCACAGATCACAGAGCTGCGTTAGGAACCTGCAGGCGCCGCGCGGCGTCCCCGGGAGTGCTGGACTGCGGGACGTAGAGGTGGCCCCTGGTGCGAGTGCTAATAACGACACGGAGGCAGGGAGCACCGGGATCTACTGCAGCATAAACCTGCCAGCTCGGCTGCTCACTTCTCCTCGGGAGAAAGGCCTGCAAGCAGCTTGCTCCGTGCGGCAGCCACCGGTGCCAGGCAGCACGCAGGAGCTTCTGGGAGCGAGGTCTGCTCGCTGAGGCTGCTCGCCATAAATTTTATATACATTTAAGACTGCAGATACTAAAGTCTGGGAATGGCAGTTGTTCTTTGTGGAATAAGACTGACACTCCTTCAGGTTTCTACTTGTTATGCATCGAATAACCTGTGATATTTGAAATAGTGTGTGTGGAGTATGAAGGCTACAAGGATACTGAGATGCTCTGTGAGACAGTGCTGACAGTGTCTAACAATATAAGCCAATGTGTTTAAAGTGTCTTTTAAAAAGTGGAATGGGACAACTTAAGTGAGACTTCAGCTTGGCTTTGTGTTATTCTTAGCTTGCATGTGCTTCAGGCTAAACCAGAACACAGGTCTGTGTCCTCTCCTGAGCATGGATCTGCAGCGCAGCTCACACTGGGAATGTGTCTCTGCTTTTCATTAGAGGCTGGAGCTCACTGCAAGCAGCTAGATGTATTATTCATAAATACCTCTTATAGAAGTTGCAGACCAGCTTTTCCTTTATCCAGCGAAGCAGATCCCAGCGCAGTATAGCTCTGAGGTTGAAAGGCTTGCGGGAAACTTCTCTTAGCTGTGTAAAAAGAAGCTCATGAAAGTCCTAATCCACAAGAGACTACAGAATTACCAAGTTTGCTACCTCCAAGAATTCAAAAATCATGAGTCAGGCCTCGGTCATAACTTTTTTTAAATACAAAGAAACCTCAGGGTCTTTTTTTGCTTACTGGCTGCTGAACATTGAGTTCTTGTTCTCAAACATTCAAGCCCTCATAGTTGTGGAAAGGGGCCTATTGCTAAATGAAAAGACAGATTCTCTTGCAGGAGCAGCCTTATAAAAGCCAATCTTTAACTGCAAGTTTTACAACTTTTGGGAGGGTAAACTGAGTACTCTTATGGTCTAATACAGCCACCTCACATATGCCTTCTCTGTTTGGACGTGTATGTCGTCTAGGTGATCAGAATAGACATTATAGACTATTACCTGGTTTTATGAACTTCCCAAGCAAGCAGCTTGTCTGAGAGAAGAGCTATATGCATGGCTCCAAATAACAGCCAACAGTTTCTCTCGTGCTCTTGCTCATGAGGAACCAGACTGTTTATGTGTGCAGCCCTCAGCAGGGGCAGGAGAGCTGGCAAGACATAGTAAAGTCCCCTACCTTTTCCTTGGGGTAACACAAATTGGGTATTTCAAAGTCTGAACTGCTGCCAAACTTTATTTTAAAATATATATATATATACACACACACACACACACATATATATATATGAAAGAAGGCAAGCAGCAAATCATGGGAAACGTCAGAGTATATTTTAAGCATCCGGATAAAGTGACATATGTTTCCATTTACAACTTGCTCCTCCCATCCCCAAACCTGGTACTTCTGACTTGTCTCTTCATTCTGTCACAAGCACAGTGGAGAAGAGATGCAATGAACATTTCAAATGCAAGTGCCCAGAGCCTGGTTCTTACAGCTGTTTTAAGTGAGATGTTGCCCTTAGCTATAGCAGGGGAAAAAGTAGATGCCAACGCACTCAGAAATTTTGAAACCTCAAATGTAGCACATGTTTTTTAACCTGGTTTGTATTCTTTGCTTTACCCTGGAAGACAACATCTGCTAAGAATGTTTTCAGAAATTCAACTGCTTCTGTGGGGTGCTGTCCTTAAAGGCCCTTGACTTGAAGTGTGCAATGCGTGAAGCACCAAATCCTGAATCAAACGCCGCTAATCCTACCCTGTACGTTTGGCTAAACATTGTGCACACAATCATCCTATTCTCTTGCTAAAGATAACCCCAGAGTAGGGCAAAGCAGTGATATCATACTCAAATTAAGGGCTTTACTAGTCTGCTGCAAAGGGCAGAGGACAGTATGTGCTGTTAGCAGGACGTCCCAGCTCTCGTATGAGGCTTGCACATGTCCCTAGCAAGTCCAGCCAGTCTGCTGGGTTTACTAGCTACAAACAAATCTCCAAAACAAGTGACACAAGTCA
The DNA here is from genome assembly GCA_032273925.1 of Rhynchotus rufescens. NCBI lineage: Eukaryota > Metazoa > Chordata > Aves > Tinamiformes > Tinamidae > Rhynchotus > Rhynchotus rufescens. Next base: position 39,067 of record JAVCKT010027024.1, on the reverse strand, counting down.
GTATTTCTCTTAACCACTTAAAGAAATAGTACATTTAAGTCAGACCGTTTCCTATTACAAGAGTATCTCCTCACCTCTGCTTGCAGGAGGGCACAGTGCAGTACTGAGGATGGGGACAGCCAGTCTGAAGCAATTAAAACGTTAGCAAGGGCTTCCAGGTGCAGCTGCAATGCTCAGTGATAACAGTGAGGTTTCAGCTGGAAAAGTGCTTGCAAATATTAAGGATGCTGATCAGGCCTATGGAAAAAAAAAATGTTTGTCTTAAGCAGATGGCAAGTAGCATCACTAATGCTGCATTGTCATGGGAAAACCTCATGGGTATTAATATAGATCTCAAACAGTCATTTGAGGTAAACTTAATATTCTTGTTCATCTACTGCATCTGGTGAACTTAGGGCCCTGTGGACACAGATGCAAGAACTGAGCTTGTTTAGAGGCTTCTCCTGAGGTTCCTAATGTCAATATTGATTAGTGGAATAATGGAAGGTGGATGTGACGTATGCATAAAAAGGTGCTCTAGTTGTAGTAAGCTATTAAGATTCAAATATTTCCTGCCAGTAGTCAAGCAAAGCAATGGAGCAAAATCATACCAAAGGCTTACACTTTACATGAACAAAGTGCCTGGCTGCATTTTCTTAAGGAGAGCCCTAAATTACAAAGACATCTACTTTTTCATGCACCAGAATTCATAATTGTTGCTTTTTAAATTCTAATTTGTCCATAACTGTCTCATGGTCTGCTATTTTGTGTGTGAAAAATGATCCCTCTCTGGTGTCAAATTCTCTCTCATAAGCGAATGAATGAAAGGGCTATTAACAGCAAGCCATCCTACAGGTATTTAGCTAGTGGAAAATTGTAAATGTCCTTTAAAATAGAAACCGTATTGGAAAATCCTTTGAAAACTGCATGATTTTATCTTTCCTGACACCACTCAGATCTTGAATTAATAAATCAGCCTTTTGCGAGCTAAAATATTTCATCCAGCAGGCCGACCTGTTTGCTCTTTTGCTGTATGTGCTTGGTGGGAATGGGCTGTTGGCTTCAGACTTTTAGGTACCAGAAGTTCCCTTTGCAACCCAACATTCATCCTTTTCCCCCATCTTTATTTTTGGGTTTTGGCATTTATTTGTGTGTTTTATTATATCTTGGGGTGGTTTTGTTGTTGTGTTTTTGTGTTTGTTCAGATTTTGGGCAGGAGGTTAGACTACAACCCTCCCAAGGTCCCTGCCAGCCTGAATGACTTATTCCAACAAGTTGGTGTCAACTGGATATCAGTGTTAAGAGCAGCCAATGCCTGTCAGAGACAACTATTTTTGCATAGACATCTAGCTGTTTTTCTGCTTTGATTCCTTAGCCAGCTTGGCCGTTGTGAGGATGGGGATGACGCAAGACGCACTGATGCAGCGTTTCCGTGCTGGCACACTCATCCTTTCCATTACCCACAGATGGGTGATCTGGGACTTGTGTTACCACAGTTCCTTGATTTTTATGCTCTGTGGACTTCTTTTTTTCACTGCTCGGTGGTATCCAAATAGTACCTCTGAGACTGATTTCTTGAAGTGCTGATCCTATGAGGCATTAAAAAAAAAGTCTCTTTGTCTGCTCTGAAGATAACTGGTGGCCACACGGGAAAACTATTCAAAATGCCTTAGCAGATTCCCAGAAAAGGTCACATCTGTAAAGAGGTTTTTTCCCCCTACCCTAAAAAATCCTTCTACTAATTTTTCTTCCTTTCTCCCTCCCCCCAAAATTATTGGGACTGTCAAGTCTAGTAAAACAAATTAAAAAGAGAGAACAAGATCTACGACTTTGTTTGAAAAATGGTGAGCACTTGAATTTTCCAGATTGTTATCTGAACAAAATAGAAATTTGAAAGCCAAAGTATTAGGGTTGTTTTTTCTTCTCCTCAGTTCTCTAATTTCTTTTTCACTAAGAGTTGAGAGAAGGAGGATGCTTTCTCTTGCCCTCATCTATTCCCCCTCCACCTCTACAAATCTATCTTCTGGGGATGATCTGCGTAGAAGAATTTGGTTCTTGTTACTCTACAGGAAACCATGTACCTTCACCACCAAACTTGCCATACATGAAATCTTGTGTTAGCCTTCTTAAACAAAACAAACAGACAAACAAAAATGCCTAGGAAGTATCAGGCTGATTTGCCCCAAATATAGAAACTCAAGTTGTCCCTAAATTGGCTTGGTAATTCTGCAAAAGGCCACAGTTCTCTACTGAGCTCTTCTGCTGGAGTCTAATTTTGAGTTTCCTGGCAGCTCTTTATGTGTGGGCTCTGAAAAACAATATTATGGCTGGTCACATGCTGTTACTGGAACCTCTGGAGCATTAAAGGATTTTTGTCTGAAGCAGTGACACGTAAGTTGATTAAACATTTTTATCCGTTTTATCAGTCATAAAATGGATACATGTGACACAGAAGGATTTGCTGGTCTTAGGCAAATCAAGGTTTCAATTTGTTAGTGCTTCAGTTTTGATTCTTTGATTCAAACTCACTTAGACTTGTGCTAGATGGTTTTCCTTTGCATTACTTTTCTTAATTCAAGGAGTCCACAGGTTGACGTGGAGGTGCCTATCTCCCTCCATTTGGACGTTTCATACAATTAGGCCTTAACATTTAAACCTCGTCATCTGTCTCAACTCTTCATCCTAAGGGAGTCTTCCTCATTGCCTCCCCCTGGGATACAGTGGGACATAATTAACTGTAGTCTCCCAAGACCATCCGGTGAAAAATACTCAGAATTCCTAGGGGGCTTTTTTTTTTTTTTTTTAATGACTAAAAACATGGAATATTGAATCCTCACAATTTGGGTCAAAACAAGGCTTGAAAATAAATATATCAAGGATTGAAAATGTGACTATGCGATCTTATTTCTTTTCAAATTCATTTTATTTATCTAGCATTTATTAAGTCTTTCCCAAGTCTTAATTATCTCGTACTTATCAAGAGCTCCTATTGCTACTCCAGTATATATACTGGGAGGAAAGAAGGGGGAATAAAAATGAGCAGAAAGTTCATCTTCATAAAAAGGTGAAGAAATATTTTAAGTGGATTTCACTCCTACCTCCTTAAAGAGCATAAAATAGCTGCTGATACAAATATACCATTAAAAATAGTGGCAATTAGAGAATCTCAAGAAACAAAACAAGAATTTGATGTGAGGAAGGACTCATTTCAGAGAAAACTCTTACCCCCTTTTCTCCTTGTTTCTATTTTGAAACACCTTGATGTCAGGACCTGTTACTAATAGTAGCTATTCAACTTCTAGTTTCGTCACATAAGTTAAATGTGTGAGCCACACATTTAATAAATGTGTGTGCTGTAAATTGGCATATTCTTCCTGAGAAATAGAAGGAGACTCTGGTCTCAGACCTTCTTGAGACCTTTACTACCTGTTGAGGGTGCAAGGAGACATGTGCCTGCAAAGCCCTATGTGCAGCAGCGAGTGCTTTTGCATCAATTGCTTCATTTCTTGGCAAATGAGGGAGAAAAAAGGCTCTTACCCCTGAGGAGCTGGTCTGCACGCCAAGAAGAGATGTCAGCAGGGTACGTCTGATCCCGTGTTCAGGCTGGTCCCGTGTTGCAGGAGGAGGCGGCAGGTCTGAGCATCCACCTGTCAGTGGATGCAGCAGTGATTTGTTGCCCAGCAAAATGGCCTAGGCAAAAAATTGACCATCTTAGAAGAGTGTGGTACTTGGATAGGTATCCTTCCAGAAAGATGAGGTGACCTTTTCTCATCACCATAACCTGCAGCTGGGAAGCTGAACAAGTTTACTTGAAAACATAAAAATGAGGTATTGCTTTACATAGCAGCGAAGGCTATTTCTGGCAGTCAGAAAAGGCTAAGGAAAGCAGTGATTCTTTCCTCCTTTTATCTATGGCACTTGTGTTGAGTGGGGCTGCTCTATTAAAAGGCAGGTATTACACAGCATCTTGGCCAAGTCTGACACACCCAGATGCATGTCTGTAAAAACTACTCACCCCCATCAAACTTCAGCAGGGATCTGCAGTTTCTCTGTTGCGCCTGTGCTACTACATGAAGTGGCCAGGGCCTGTTGTCAGGTCCTGGAGACAAGTGGCATTGTGCAGGCTGTGTCGGGATGACTGCACTTGCTTTCTTCCCTCTGCTTCATGCCTGTTTCGCCCTCTGAACAGGGAGATCTTGTTCATCCAGACAACCGGGACTCATCCACGGCCTGTGCTATCCCCAAGAACAGCTACTTCTTGGAGGCGCGTTAGCTGGCGCAGGCTGAAGCCCTGCCAAGGAGCACACTGGAGACAGAGCAGCCCCTGCCCTGGCCCCATACAGAGCTACTTTGTCCATTTGGGGTGGGACACTCTGGAGCTGCAGCCCCAGTTCTCGGAAGTCCTTAAGGGTGCATTGAACTCTAAGGCACTTCATCACATGCAAATACTTGTAAAACACATTCCCCGATCCAGCTGCTCTCCACTGTGCCCCATCTCTCAGCTTTGGCATTCACGGCTGCCCCTTTGGCCACCACGTCCCCTATATCACCCTTCTCTAGCCAATGCTTCAGAGCAATGCAAGTGTTATAGCAGAGCAGGCATTTCCACATGGTACTTGTTGAGCCAGCTGCAACTCCTGCATCAGAGTGCTGAGGAGTAGCTCTTTGGGATGGGCAAAAATAATAGCAAATAATAATAATGGGGAAAAAAAATAGCATTTTAAGCCTTCACACTCATAAACCGAGTAGGCAGACATCTAACCACTTGTGCCCGTAACCAACTGCAGTCACAGCACTGGAGGACTTTAAAAACTGCATTTCCTCCTTGCTTGTCAGGTCTTGTGCTAAAGCTTAGTACGGGCTAGAAGGTGGCAGCAGCAAAGCTTCTGCCCAGGGAGCGCTCTCCTTTCGGAGCCTCAAAGCTCTAGGGGTAGCTGGTTGAACAGAGCCCAGACAACGGCAGACTTCCTTTTTAGATGGTAAAATCCTGCATGAATTTGACTGTCATCCAAGCAGTGCAACGTGGCACTAAGAGGGAGAGAGAGAGCAATCAAAAAAAAGTAGACGTTAGAAAGGATTAGGCGTTTGATTGCAGCTGGCTTCTCAAGCAGCAATTTCAGGATAGCCATCCCCTTCACTGCTGACAAATGAGTGCTGACAGAACACTCCGAGCAAACCATGTGTCCATGCTGGTTATCATCATCTCTTCATATATATATATATATATTTATAACATCTGTGTTTGTCCCTGAGCGAGATGGCAGCCTCCTTGGGGCAGGGAGTGCAGTTTCTCTGCCACGCTTTGAACAACGATGTTCTCAACTCATCTGATTCTCTGGCACGGCTGTAACATAAATGGATAAAATAAGCAATTCACCCAGAAGAGTTTAATTACCCCAAACAGCCTTTTCATTGCTCTCAAAGGAATTTTGGCTTCTGCAACTCATGCTGGATGATGCTGCGGCCCAGGGGAACTGTTGCACTGAGAGATGATGCATTTTGTTGGAGAAAGCACCTGCTACAGCACCGAGCTCTGGTGCTGACTGTCACCTGCGCAGCCTTGCATGGATTGCTCTGGGCCCTCCTGGAAGGAGACAGCAGGGATGAGAGAGGACACCCCACAGCAAGCTAGTGACGCGCTGGCATCGGTGCCACCAACAAGGGCCATGCTGGCTGCCAGCGCTTTCTGTCCTGTGCAACCGGAGATCTGCTTGGGCATTGACAATTCAATGCTGAGGTGGCCTCTGTGCTCACAGGCCACAAAGGGGAGCAGATCAGCCTTGCGTGCTCCTATCTGATTTCTCTTTGTCCTTTTTCCTACTTGTGGGGTGGCCAGTCTTTAAAAACAAATGTACAAGTCAGACCCCCCAAGCTGGGTCATGACAATCTGACCCTGTGCTTGGATAACAACCTTAGGAAGAGCTGGTTGTCCTTGTCTCCTGATGGGAACAAGTTAGTTCCCAGGGCTCCAGCCTGGGTGGAGGCTCAAGGGATAGCACGAATCCTATGCCCTGATCAGATGCCAAGGCAGTGTTACACTCATCTTGCTGGCCTGCCTGGGCAATCCCAGTTAAACCGGGACATCTGCTCACTGCACCAATTCCTCTATTTGAATGGCACCCGGGTCCTGTCCTTGCCCTGCGCTCCTTGTCACTCTGACCTGGACTTGGAGCGGCCATGATCCAGATTCCTGTTCAAAAGTCTAGAAGAAACAAGAGGCATGTACATCTCCCATCATCTTATTCCTCAGATGGATATGCTTGGGAGACTTTTCTTTCTATAGCTTAACCCAAAAGTCAATAGCAAAGATATTTTTGATGATGAATGAAGGAAGGAATGACTTTTGATTCAAAGCAGTGCCCTGCCTTTGGACGGCACCACATCAGCAAGTATGAAAAGCAATGAACTCTAAAGCCTGAGGCACAGGAGATGTCTGGAAATCAAGATTCCACTCATCACATTGCTACCCATTTGCTTTCTGACCTAGGCCTTCTGCATTTCAGCTTTGGAGTCTGTAAAATGCAGAGCAGTCCCATCTGTGGTACATTTTGAAGACTAAGAAGAAATAAATAAATACTGGGTGGGGAGGTGTTTTGTTCTGATTATTTTTAAAAACATATACAGGAGAAATGTATGCATTTTAGCACTTATGGTTAGACTGGTTGCTAGAAGTGCTGAACTCTAGCTAATGCTGCTCTATGGGGGGCAACTTGCTTGCAGTGGACCTCTACTTTGTGAGATTGTGGTCCTTTAAAATTGGCCAAATCCTGTTTCTTTACATGCAGCTAATACCTGTGAATCGGGTATTTGCTCAAGCCTCCAGTCAGCTCTGTAACACTATTCAATCAAGGAGCACTTACATTTTTTTTCCTTAATCTTCCTGATTCTCATACCTCGTATACATCTCCTCCAGGCCTTTAGCTGAAAGCATAGCAACATCTCCTGGAACCTGGTGGCTATTGCAAGTTCAGTTGTCAAAGGGTTGCCCTTAAATGCTGAACGGAGATGTTCACCTCATGTTAAGCTCCAGATTCTTCCCCCTTGCGCAAGTACAGAAGATGGGGCAAGTGCAGCACTTGGTGCTGTGCATCTTCTCACCCTTGAACAGGAAAGGACCAGCTAGCCAAAACTAAAGTTTCAGGCAAGTTGCAAGCCAGTGGGCAAGAATAGTAGGGCCATTAAGTACACAAGGAGGTAGACTCTGATCAACGTTTGTATAGTAGAGCTTCACTTTGCAACATCTCCTGCTGACATGGAAAACATTTTTCCTCGGCACGGAGTCAGCGCACAAATCCCTCCTGAGCTACAGACCTTGCTCACTGGCTCTCTAGAGGAACTTGGCTCCTGGTGCTCTAGTTGGTAGTGATGTTATGTGCAATTAATGATCTTGCTGACACGCTGGATCCGTGTCACATCCACGGATGGGTGGATTCGCTGCCCCCCCACAACCTTCTTAGAGAAATTGCGTTGGCAGTAACTGTTCTTACTGAAGATATATTAAAAAAAAAACTCACAGGAAACTGATTTTTCCCCCACTGAATCAGAGCAATCCCCATTCTGATGTTATTTCAGCTGCAATGACTAAAAACAGGTGCTTCCAAAGGAAAAGAAAGGAAGGTGTCCAGCAGTGGCATCTGTGTGCAATGTGTGCAGAAGCTCCTGCCACACTCAAATGAACTAAGGGATAAGCGAATTCCTGAAGCAGGATGTGTCATCTTTACAAAGCTTTGGCCATTTAGGGTGCAGAGGGAAGTTATTGCCTTCTACCTTTCTGAAGCCTTCCCTTTTTTAACCTCCAGCAAATAGAGACTTAGGCAAAAATAACAAAATGCTATTATTGGAAAGTCTTATTTCCCCTTTCTGCTGAAATTCCCAGAAATACATTTTGTCTGAAAGGCACCAGCCAGGCACAAGCTGGGCAGTTCAGTGCTCGTTGGCCAAGATACCGCAGCTGGAGTCTCCATTTGCTCCTGTGCCCCTCGTGCCCTGGGCAAAGGAAAAGAAGGGCTATGTATTATTTAAACATAGCTGTGCGTTTTGGAGAGAGAAGCCTTTTTTCTTGTTCTAGCAATTAACCTAGCGGATCACATTGCAGGAAAATATAAAAAGCTGGAAAGGGGACAGGGAGTATGGATGTGAATGCAGATTTGTTGTCTGGTGTGATACAAAGACACTGCTTGTACTACAGAAACCACAGCTGCATTAGCAGCCAATTTTTTTGCTTAATTTTTACTGCCATCCTTGCTAAATTTTGACTTGCTAATCAGTATTTGAAGTGCTTGTAAGACAGTTTAGGTGTATTCCTTTAGCTTTCTCAGAGGGGTCTGCTGCTATCCCTAGTCCTTCTTCCTGCTGTGTATGATCACCTAAGGAACATTTCTCTGTCCAGATGGGTTGAATTCTTTAAAGCGGGAGGAAAACAGAATCTTCTTTGCTTATTCATGCATGGAGTACACTTATTTACATGAGAAGAGAGAAGTCTGGAGAGCAGCATTCCCTAAAGGCTGTGAGAATGGGAAGCTACACGCTCCCAAACAGGGAATAGGAGGCCCCAATGCAGATGAGCTGGAATTTTGCTCTGTACTCACCCCCTTTTTTAAATCTCATTCTCAACATTCAAAGTGCTCAGCACAGCTAAGATCTAGTGAGAATGGTTGGGAACCACACGGCAGCTTTGTCTGGATTTCACTGCCCAAGTGCTTTGGTGACATACACTGCAATTAAAAAGAGGGCAGCAGAGGATGATGTCCTAAATGGCTAGGTTTAAAAATTAGGAATGGATTTCTGAATGAATGGAGCATTTCCTAATGACTAGCGTGTTGTAATGCGACACGCTGCTAAACCTGAGCCCCTGGTGACGTTGGTAATGGACCCTGGCACCGAGCTGTGTGGACCTGCTGGACCTCGGCGCTGATGTGGGGAGAATTTGGACTTGTTCCTACATTCAGATGGACCTCAAATTACCCAGAGAGAGAATCTGAACTGATATATTTTTTTTAAGTAGTATCTGGCAGTCATACAACAGATGAAAAAAGCTCACTCTAAAGATCTTTTGTTTTTTTGAATGTAGCTTTGCATAAGCATGCAATTAATAACTACTAAAAATAATTTTCAGTGGTTATAGCTTCAAAGAACATGGTTACTCCAATTGCTATTTATTAATGATGATGGGAAGGTTCTGCAAATGGAAGAATAAGTACATTTTTGTACGTGCACAATTATGGATATTTAGTACACAGAGGCAGTTCCCAAAAGTTTTGTGAGAACAGAAAGCCCTTTAAGTGACTGTTTACAGATGACTTGCAGAGAATAAGTAAGAGGTTTGAGGCTGGCTGAACTGGGCAGTTGCTGAGAATTCAAATAAATGGTTACAAACCCTGCTTTTTCCACAAGCTCCTCTTTGGGAGATGCAGAAAGGAGAAATGTCACAAGCTAATGCTGTCCATCAAAGCAGTGGAAAGAAGGAAACTATGTCTTATTTCCAATCATTTGGCCTGCTCTTTCAAAGCCAGTTCTTTAGCTGTTATCATTTCTAAAAGCTTTATAATCTGTAGGATCCAGTCATGATCTCAAGAGCTTTGATGCCTTTTTTTTCTTTCTTGAGCTGCAAGGAGGCTGTGTGGACAATGAAAAGATCGCTTGTGTTGGTACGGCGTGTGCACCGCAATGTATCAATCTATATGATAACTAATGCGCTTACCAACATCTTTGATCTTCCTTCACGTCTATTTTCATCTCTGACAATCACGGTAGGGCCAATTCTGACTTTCCTGTCACTGCTGCAAAGCTCCATGCTGTTAAATGCAGAATTTCTTCCAGAGTCAGAATTTCTTCTGGAGTCCATAGACCCTTGTCGTCAGCGCCTGCATTTGAAAGGGTGGAAAACCAAGTCACACGTGGGATGTGTAATATGCCACGAGTCATCATAGCTAATAGGATATTGCCTTATATCATGGGGGAGCCCACCTGCCTCTCTTCCTGGAGCAAAACTGCCATTTATACTGCTGCCTCCAGAAAGTCTCCCCCACACAATATTTTGTTTCCTGTATGTACACAGTGACCACTTTAATCAGACTTCTGATCAGGAAGATGACAGAATATTCAGTTTGTGAGTTTCAAGCACATGGTGAATGACTGGGCTAGACTGAACTAAACCTGATTCACATGACGTGAACTCATGTCATCCATTCTTTGGATCAAATACTGATTGCAAAAATGCATAATGATGAATTAATGGAGACCTAAGGGGACTTGGAAGTCAACTGCTTGACAGCAGAGATCTGGTTGCTTGTTTCCTGACAGTTTCCCTGTCAGGTTCTATTACATGGTCACTTCCAAGTAGGAAGGATGACAAAATGGATTAGCATGTTCAAGTTAGACAGTGTTGAAAACAAGCATCTTTTATCTGTTAGTTATCTGTTATGGACCCATTCCCAAAATGATCACCGCAAGGGCCTGCTCAAGACTACCCATTTCCTGCTCCTTTCTTCTGCAGAATAGCTAATATCAGTAACAACAGCCAAGAGTTCAGAAAGCTAACTGCCAGCGTGAGCTGCTGTCCTGGCCTTGTCATCTCTGCTGGGTTTCTGCTCGTGACTTTGCAGTGCACAAGCTGTTCAGCTGAAGATAAGCGGCTTCCAAGCGCTCTAGGGCTCTCCCATATTCCCTACCAAGAAAACATGAATAACTCATAAGGCGCTACAGTGTCATCAGCTGTAATCAGCAAAGGATGTGAAGGCTCCTGAAATGAGAGGGAAGATGCTCTATAGTCCTAAAATACTGTAGCCTTAATCTTGAGGTCCTCACTAAAGGCCTTCTCCATTCATGCTTCCCCTGCGGCAACAGGAGCTAGCTTGTTTTAACACTTTTTTTACATTTGTCTCACATTAACCCTGAAAAAAAAATGTGCGTACATATCCATGCTCAGAACATTGATTTTGACACAGGAAAGCATAGCATTTTGCAAAGCAGGAATGTTCAGCAGCAACACTGCAGATTTATAATGAGATCTGAAGTGACCCACTGTATGTATCTGTGGTGGCTCCCAGACCTGCATGTTCAACTGAAAGCTTTTACAGAGTAAAATATACATGGGGTGAAACCTTGCAAGTCACTACAAAGGCAGCCAGATTTAACGAGGAGAAAACGTTATTAATATTGAGTAAATGAGAAGCAGAGTTTTCTCACTGCAGCCTGCCAGGCTGCAATTCGTGTTTGGTCTGCAGACTGGACTGGAGCTCTGGCTGAGGGCTCGTCTGCTGCTGAGTGCTTCACCCTCAGTGTGGCACAGCCTTGTCTAGACAGGCCTTGAAGACCAGCCTTCCCCACACAGCATCCTCAGGGGCTTCATAAAGAGCTGGGATGCTCCTGTTGTTCCCTTGGTGCAGCTGGTGTTTTTGGAGTGAAACAGTTATAAATGAGCAAGTTGCTGACCTGCTCAAGAGCACAGTATCCTAAGCAGTTGCTTCAGCACGTTTGAGGGGGTTGTGAACCGTAGGAGAGCAGAGGATACAAGCAGGAGCAGGGAATGAGCAAGGAAACACACTAGCATAACGTGGATTTGCTGCAGCGGAGTCATGGGGTAGATGCTTTCCCTCAGTGCATTGATTACAAGTCATGTTAGAGCTTGAATTAATTTGTTACTAGTTAACATATTAATAAAAGTGAGTGTAAATGGAAAGAAAAGACCCAAATTGACATACAATTTTCAAAGCTGGGCTATTACTTAGACAAGTTTGTGTAAAACTAGATCAATCGCCAATGAAAATGACATCTCTCTTATGTCTGTTCTGTTCCCTGCTGACTGAGGAGCTCACTCTGCCCGCACTTGCAATGACACACACCTGCAGGAATCCAGAGACATGCTCTCCATCCCTTTCTTTGTGCTGAGAAGTGGCTCAATAATGAAGTTGAGATCCTCAGTCTGGGTAATGCTGCTTGGAAGAAGTCACCACCTGCAGCTCTACAAGTATGATGCCTTAAATACATTATGTGCTAACATGATCTCTTCAACAGCACTCCTCTGGTCTTGTGTTTCTGCTGTGACCTGAAGTATATTTACAAGTATGCAAGCTATGGCCAGTATTTCACAGCCAGGAGCTCTGCTCTACAGGATTCAGGCCATTCCCAATATCCAACATCGCATGTTTGATGCCAGCGTATCCATGCAAGAGCCAAAATCAAGTTCTTCCTGACCCACTGGCACAGATATGCTGATACCATGTTGTAAAGAGAAATTCATGACAACAACATCTAGCACGTTTCTTTCGATCCTGCCATCCATAGTGGCTCAGCTGCCATAGTGGCTCAGCTCTAATCAAACATCGCAGGGGGTACATTTCTACTCATTTGAACAATCCGATTTGTTCCAGCATGGACAATAACTATAATTTTCCCAGACAGAATTGGCATTAAAAATAAATTGTTAGTTAATTTCCTGCTTTCTTAACATCATTGATCCTATAGCTATGCCCTTAAGCAGCAGTGCTTGAATATAAACTACCACAACAGTAAAATAACTCAATTTGGATGCACAGCACAGCTCTCTCATCAACAGACTTTAAATCCCATCATGAGTTTTAGGGTTACTCATGCAAAAATAGACTGCTTGAATGATCTTATGAGGGCTGTTCATCAGCATCATACTGGAGGTGTAAGCATTTCTGAACGTCGCAGTCGTGAGCTATGGCGCAGCTTTGGAAAAATGTGTCCTTTCCAATCTGTATTAAGCTGATGTACAGGGAATTCCTCACTGAACTCAGAGTAATATTAATGGGCCCAGCAGCAAAGCATTATCCTCATTTTACAGAGATAGCACTAGCTCAGCTTGTTCACATTCACACAATGAAATGAACCCCCTGTAGAATCAGGAAGCTACTCTGGTGAAGACAGAGCTAATTCATCCATAGACCTGTCCGGGCAGCCACTCGGTGCAGCCTTAGGCAGGGACGTGAGTGTTCCAGAATGGCCAAATAGTTCAGTGACTGAAGAAGCAAACCCAGCAATGGATCATGACCATGTAAATGTTGCTCACAGAAGAACTTGTGCACATTTTGGCAGGGGGACACGTTATGGGCAACTTACCTTTCTCAGGAGCTCACACCTCCTCTCTGTACTTGGAGCAGCTCTGGAAGGTTTGTAGGTTGTAGTTTTCCCTCAAGTACAATCGGATGCATGCAGCATATGGCAAGAAAATACTGTGGGACATTCAATGTGAGCAGAAACTGTAAGAAAGCAGAGCTGAGACAGTAGGGCAGGACTGAAGGACAAGCAAATGAGTCCTGGATAACCTGTCAGTAGAAGGAGGGTTTCTTTTTTTTTTGTTTGTTTGTTTTTTCCCTCTCTCAGTGATTTTAGCTATCCAGTAAATTTGTGGCTAGTTTAGCATTTGGATTTAAAATCACTCAGAGCAGAGGTTTTAATGCTTACAACAGTCAAACCATGAAGATAACAAACCTTGAAGACAAATGGGTCTTCAGCTCAGTGAGTTTTGGGCTCAAAACAGGACCTACAAAAAATAAAGTGGGCAAAAAGTGCAAGAACAGGGAACACTGGCCAAGTAGCAGTGCAAAAGGTAGAGCAAGAATAGCAGAAGTGAGTAATGAGAGGCAAATAGAGAGCTCACGACATGAAGCTGCTGATGCAGAGAGCTGAGCTATGGTTAGTCCCCACAGAGCCTTCCTTGCTTTCCAAGGCAGCGCACAATGAAACCTCTTCTCCCCTTGCTGCAAAAGTTACAAATAGGAGGTTAGAAATCTATTCCACTTGAATACTCATATCCACTTGAGGGGAAAAAAAGAAAAAGTTGCAAAAAAATCCTTTAGGATGAGCGAGAAGGACACTCCAACCTTTCTTCCTTTGGAGCAGGAGGCACCACACTTGGTGCCTTACATTTACAAGAAAAATGATCTGCAATCCATCAGCAGAGGAAAGCCTTCTCATTAAGCAGTCTTAATAAGTATCGCCAAATATTCAAGCATGCTCTTGTTTTGCTTATTAAAATACAGATATAGATAATGTCCTCTATCATATATACATACAGGTGTGTAGCACACCCACACACAAATGCACACATGCGTGTAGGATGACTTATTCCTAAAATTTACTGCAGCTTTTAAAACATATGACAAGAAGCAATTGGAAATCTCATGGGCTCATAGCAATGGCTAGGAGAGCAGGTCTTCCTGCTGAGTAGGAATATGTTATTTGTGTCTTAAAAACTTCAAGTTGCCCTGCTCAGCTCCTGGTTCCTCAAGAGAATAACGTTGCTTCACCAGAGGTATATGCCCAGAGCACCAGGTCCTTCATTATGCAAAGAATTGGAGCCAGCTTCCTCTTGACTTTTCAGATAAGTAGTTTTGCTGAGTTTACAAGAAATTACAGCATGCAAAAATTGGCACCTGGCTCCTTTGGCATGAAGGGGCTCTTTTGCCCACGCAGACTCCTGCCATGGAAATTTGTGCTTATTCAAGTTGCCATGTCAGCAGATTAGTGCATACAAAAGACTAGCAATTCTGGGCAGAAATTTAGCATCCTATCTCCTAAGACTGACAGCTGAATTGTAAGTATATTTATTTATCCTCTTAATACCATGTGGGAAGACTTGGCTCAAGCCCATTTTGCTCTGCTCCCCTCAGCTTTATAGCTAGAAAAGTAGATTACAAACCTCCTTCTCAACATGAATGTCGTCTTCCTTCATTGTTTTGTTGCTGGAGGCTGTTTTATGGAAGAAAAACATGGTTACGTGTGATACCTGGGCCATGACAAATTGCGTAAATTGTAAGAATTCCTACAGACTCTATAGTACTGACTTGGCAACTCAAATATCAAATTTCTCTGTCTTATAATTAGAATATTCTCTTGCTCTGCTTTTCTGCAGTCTTGTAGTGGATGGTGATAGCAGGAAAAAATAAAATAAAGGTGCGTTACCCAGCAGCATCACCAGGAACAGAAAAACAGGACAGCTCTGCCACCATAGGTGTTTCTGCAGACTGCAAAGGAGCTGTCACTCTTGTGCGCCTTGAATAGTTTCATATCCAGAGGGCTGTATTTAGCAGAAGAGAAATCAGATGCGTAAAAAGGGTCTTCTAAGTTCCTAAACAGTAAATTGCAGCATACACATGAAATGGCCAAAACATGTCTTCGGAGACTTTGGGATAGCAGAAACATGGTGAAGGCTTTTGAAATTGCCCGAGTGTTGGGCTGATGCTGATAATTGAATGAATACCAAAACTAATAGTGACTTCAAGGCGAGCAGTTACCTCAAGGGGAAATCTTGAAGATAACTATGGTACTTTTTTCCAGATTTTAATGTTTACATGGAGGGAAGATTTCTTAGCTGCATATTTACTGTGACTATATGTGAGGGAGAATGATATCTGAAGAAACATATGCAGGCTTTCTTCTCCAAAGATAAAATTGGATCAAGACAAAAATGACCTAAATAAACATTGGAAGATCATAGGAAACAGCCCCCTTGAGGCAGAAAGGAGGAATATATACATGTAGATAAGGGTTATGTGCAAAAGTTGTGTTGCTCTTTGGGGCATTTCAGTGCATCAAAGGGTCCTAGTATCAATCCTGGAATAACATCAGAAGAAATGTTTTCTGAAGAAAAGAAGTACAGTGGGTGAAAGAAAATTATTTGAGCAAGGAGGATGCACTGGACTCTCTACAATGAAATATTTGGAGGTGACTTCTGGCCTTTTCATGTTTGCTCACCTGGCTCAAGAAAGATTCACTGGTCACTCCAGTGCTGTTTTATGTGCTGGAAAGACAGTCAAGTACATTTCACAGAAGGGCTAGAAAACTTGATAGTAATTTTCTGAGTCAGTATGGACTCTTTTCTGTTCTGTTCTTCAGTTTGCCTTCACTTGGGTGCTACCAATGCAGCAGTCAGTAGCTTAGTTGTATGTACCAGACCAGTCAGTCCTGCTGGCACTATTCATTTAAGAGCTTTGTGCAATTGCTGAGCTGTATTTTTAGCTTCAGGTTTCTCTAGTTCTCATGTCTGAGCCTGGCAGCAGCGCCCTGCTTGCATACTTTGCATGAGTCTCTTTATCATATGGCCTGAAATAATCCTACTGTAGGATTGGCATTTGGCTTAAATAAAAAAACGGAGAGGGTGAGAGGCAACCAAGTTTCACCTACACTTTCACAAGGACTTTTCTTTCTTTCTTTGCAAAACACCTAAATTCTCTCCCCAAATTCTGTTGTGATATCCTTTACAGTTGTGGTCTGAGATTAAAGCTCAGCAATGTGCATCCTCTTTAGGAATTTGGATAAAAAGCCCTGGACTGCCACGAGGGAAAACAAGGAACTGCTCTGTTTGGATGGAAAGGGGTCACTCGCCCTTTTGCACAGCTTCGCTCTTTGCTTTGTCAACTCAATTCACCGGGCAGCTCTGTGAAAATGTCTCTCTGTCTTTTCAATTCCATCATTTACACTACTCACTTCAATGGATTTTTGCTTGCTAAACTACCCCATAGGTTTATTAGTCTTCAAAGTGAATACGTATGCCCAGGCTGAGGAGCACCATTCAGAGGCAGATGGAAGCCTCATGGCAACATTTAATCTCTCTGTGCCTGTTACCCCTTGTTCTCCCCGGCTGGCTCAGCGTCTGCTCTGCCTCTGTCCTCACACCAGCTCCAATGACTCCCCATGTGCCCACGCTGTCTCTGGATAGAACTATGGGTACAGCATGGCCTCATTTATCATAATTTGCTACCCATTTGTATATCTTTTTGCTTAAGAAGCAAATTCTCCTGGATGAGGGTTGTTCAAAATACATAGGAATATTTTTGAGATCCTCAGAGAAAGTTAGTCTAGCTTGGAAGAACATGCACAGCCCCAAAATGCTTGTTCATATCCTCATTGTCCATTGAAAGCAGGCAAAGGCAAAACCAGGCTTAATTTCTTCAAATACTGAGGAGTAGGATGAAACGCTCCTGGAGATGTGCAGCATATCTGGCAGGAGTCCATTGACCACTAGCTCCAAGAGACAAAAGGTTATTCTGAGACA
Organism: Rhynchotus rufescens; assembly: GCA_032273925.1. NCBI lineage: Eukaryota > Metazoa > Chordata > Aves > Tinamiformes > Tinamidae > Rhynchotus > Rhynchotus rufescens. The sequence continues at coordinate 22,068 of JAVCKT010027024.1, read as the reverse complement.
AGCAGATGCTGCACTCCAGAGAAAACCTAAATGGACCAGGTCGTTATTTGTGTTTTAAATTACACTTTTTCTTTTCTTTTTCTTTTTTTTTTTTTATTTTCTTTTCTTCCTCTCAGCTTCACTTACTGCGGTTGCACGTATGAGCGTTGCGGAGTACAGCATCTTCACAAGCCTGTTACCTCCTGCTGTGAAACCTTTGCACAAAAGATGTACAAAGCAGCAGCATATTTAGATACCTTTTACAACCTCAAAGGCTAGCCAAGTGTGTTGCGATGTTCTGCATTTCAGCGCTTTATTAGTCTAGCAAATTGCCTGGTAATAAAAGGGTTCTTCCCACTGAAGAAAAAAACAGTGAAATCCTGTTGTCATAGTTACTATCCAGGGAGAAACTTGTCATGCCAAAGGCAAATCTGGCTGTGGTACATGGTGGGAACGTGCCCTGAAGGGAGGCAGATGCCTCAGCATTTCATTCAGTAAAATGCTCCAGACTGTTCTTGATCTTATGGCTGTGATCCCAAAGCGACATTAACAGGGAGGCTTCCTGAGCAGAAACTGCCACTGACGGTGGCTGTGCTAAGGCATCTAAGAAAGAGCACTGACGAAGTCCATGGACACCAGGGAGGATTCATACACTGCTGCCAGGAGCTCCCTCTCTTATATTTCTCTGCTCACACTAGGATATTGCAGGCATGGGATGCTGGAGTAGATACCATGATGATGTAGCCAAGATTGCCAAGGTGAAGTGGAGGGATGCACTCCCTGCGCCCAGGGTGTGTGGGACACACAGATTTCTCTCTGCAGATCTCCTAGGGATTTGGAAAGGCCAAATACGCTTGGTTGCCATGAAGAGGGTATCAAGAAAGCTTCTCTTTTGTAGTTGTATGTGAGAGACAACCCAAATTGATTCAGGATGACCAAGAACTGTAGGGGAAGGTAGATGCTGGTGGACTATACCATCATTTCTGCTGATTTCCTTTGAAATTGGGAGGAAAATAATGCTTTTCAAAGCTCCATCTCCTCCAAGTCTTTTTCAAATATACAGCAAGGAAAGAAAGTGCCAAGAAGAAAAGCTGTGGCCTTCCTTGAGTGAGCCATGGTGGCCACTGACCTTTCCCTGTGGCACACATGGATTGTGATGGGCTGAAGGATCAGTCCTGAGGCCAGATCTTCCCGGGACCAGGCTAGGAACCCTCTGCTCCCCTGTTCTGCTGCCCTAAGGAGCCCTGGGCCTCCTGCCTTCCCATCGCAGCTTGACGGGAAGTTAATCCTGGCTCCGTATTCCTGCAAGCCACCAGACTTGTGGTTTGCTGAGCAAGTGTGATTGGCAGCAGAAGGCTGTGTCCATGGCAACTTCACGTTCAGCTCGGAGCGCCTAAACAGGTGTTTTGCCCCACGCATGGCTTCGGCTTGCCCACTCCAGGCATTTTCTGCCCCGTTCAGGAAGCAACCCACTCGGCTGGCACAAAGCAGGGCAGCCTCGCGCCACAGCAAGGGCAGCTGGCTGCAGCACAAGCGGAAAGAGGAGCAAGCAGCTCCGTGGCAAAAACCTCACTCAGGATAAGAAGGAAACAGGGAAGTGTCCCAGCTGTCCTGTAAGATGATGCTTTTGACCCTAATGATTTATATGATGCAAGTGCAAACACTGCTTTTCGCTGTTGTTTTTTTTTCCCAAAGATCTCTTGCAGTAAAATATTAACCATTCAGTAAATAGATAGTCACTTGATCATTCTTCTTATCTTTCTCGCCTGTGTATTGCATTATGTATTATTCATTGAAGAGCATCCAGAGCCAGCCCTGAATACACAACTCTTGTCTTTGGGGTGTCACACCAGAATATCAGAATGAGTCCCAGGCATTAGTGAGCTGAGAGCATTGTAATCCTGTGTAATTAGATGATGAAATTAGACGGTTGCGATACTGCCCTCATTTGCAGCTAGAGATCTGAGGAATAGAGATTAGGCTCTAAGTGTCTATTAATTTTTGGTGCTCAGTTTCAGATAATGAGAGCTTAACTTTTTAATTTAATTCAATTTAATTGTTCAAGCCCAGCAATTAAATTGTACTGCACTGGTTCAACCTGCTGAGGAAACAACAGCTCAGCCAACACTTTGTGCGCCTTGAAATAAACCTTATGTTAGGGGGCTAAACTGAGATACAAAGCAACATTTTGGCTTGTTCAAAATGAATATATGCTCCTATGACTGAGAGATGTAACCTGGCTCTTCTACTTACATGACACTGCACCAAGAGCCTCCAAAATGGGGCACCTTCCTCTGCCCCTGCTGCTTGCCCCTGCAGTGGACTCATGCAGGAACAGAGCTGCAAAAACAATCCTCATAAGGTTGTTTTCCTATCAGTATAGTCAAATATCATTGGATTTTTCCAGACCTCTCAAGTGCTGTTATTTTTCTATCAGGTGAACAGTTCTTAGATTGTGGTTGATTTTTTAACAATTTTGCTTGTGTCCATTATCGTCATCAGGCCAAAGAACCTCCTGTTCACATTAAATCCCCCAAAGTCTTTATAATATTCCTGTAAATGCCACTTTCTTTCACTTTTCCTTATATCAGTGCCCTCGCATGAGGGCAAAGGACACGTGGTAAGGTGAGAAGTCACTTTTGCAGTAAGCTGGGAACAAGGACAAACAAACTATACAAGTGTGCTGCAAGTCATAATTGGCCTTTGAAGGCTGCCAAGCTGAGGACAACAGAAATGAGACCTAGGACACCCCAAATTTTGCAGTGTGCCTGTGACACTATGGTCTGACCCCAGTCTCAAGCCTAGCAAACTGTAAGATCATTAGTTGTTCAGATATTGCTGATTGGACTCGACTTCGAAGCCATGGACTTATCTGTAATGGTGATACATATTGCTTTGATAGATACATATATTTATATATATAAACTCTGTCCTTTAATGCCTCCTACAGCAGCAAGCTGTTCTCTCTTCTCCCAGAGTCTCCAGATGGTGCTGAAACTTTCAGAGCTTTTGGGCTTTGTTTGGTTATTTTTAGCCAACTTCCACTCTTCTGCCCAACTCAGGATATCTTGATGTCTTTGCATGTAGCAAACACACTTGCATTCATTTGATTTTTGCCCTCTCTACCAGGCCCCTTCCCAAATGAGTCAGCACTGAATCATCACTTACTTATTATTAGCTAGGTGCTGGAGTTTGCTTTCTAAATCTCTGCTGTTCTTCCTCTTCCCAAAACAATTTGAAGACCTAAATTTCTTTTTTTTTTCCTGTGCTGCAATCTCTGTTACTTGCTTACCTGCACACTGGAGGAAGTCCAAGGTTGATGTCCAAGTGGATTTGAAGCTCTTTCAGTGGAAGGGCAGCTACTGCAAGAAGTGACTGATCCGACACAATGGTTCCCATCAGAGAGGTGACAGGGAGCCTGGGAAATAAGGGCAATCAGGCATGATTTGGCACTAAGCAGAATTAACACAGGTGAGCTTTGCATGGTAAAAATGTCTGTTTTTCCAAGAAGAAATTATAAATTGGTTATTGATTATTATAAAGATGAGAGAAACATTGGTCTCGTGCTTTTGGAATAACACAAAATAGCACTAAACGTTGCAACCTCCTCCCATGCAGTCGCAGCCTGGAACTGCCTTTGGTCCTTGCTTCTTCCTGGATCAAGGCACACAAACTGATAGTTATTGTGGCCTTCTCCTGATCTATTCTTTAATGCACAAAAGCTGAGAACCGGATTAAGACCATTGAGCCCACAACAGAGTACATTGTCCACTGCTCTCCTCTGGCTTCCTGTTGGATTTGCTCAAGGTTCAGCTCTACTCTCCAGTGAGTTTCCTGGCACGATTGGTATCAGAGATTTCCTGTCTCCTCTTGTGTTTCTTGAAAACTGCAATTTTATGGAACGGGAAAGAAATTTTTCTTTGGCCCATTCCTACAAACTTCAGCTCCCTGCAGAGAGCAAGGGACATGTGAGCCCCTTCCCCCTGTGCCGCAGAGCAAAATGCAAATACTCTCTTTCCTTTCCACTTTTCCCTCCTGACAAGCCCCTAGAACACAATTACTTAACCAAATAATAAGTGTTTGAAAGACTGGTCCCTGTAGACTGACAACAAAGGCGAGGAAAATGCTGCACTAATTATTATCCTCCTGTCCTTACACAGGCCTTCCTGCAAGGCTCTGGCAACTGGGGAAGATGCCGGAGAACAAGACAGACAGAATTAGTCCCTCTTGAGGAAATTACCACCCAGACATGCCTCTTCTATGTAAATTCCCTTTGCTTAGCTTGAAATCTTTTAAACAGATGCACTATTTTCCCAAATGATTTTAATAACTGGTTTTAACAAATACACTTAAAAAATGATCTGTTTCCAGATAGCTCTGATCCTGGCCCATATTTCTCCTGATGGTTACTAAACCAGGTTCCTGGCTTTACAGGCTTTCCTGGCCTCCTTTCTCAGCTCACCTTGCATAACTCCCTTGTTGGTGTGTACAACTGGGGCTGAGAGGGACAAGCCAAGAGGATAAAACGCTTGCCTGATTATTCATGTATTCCAGTCACTTCTCTTCCTGTGGAAAAAATAAAACCAAAACATAATCCCAGCATAACATGACCACTGTATGAAATAGCTGCTCTGTGGGAAGTGTTTTCCCTTGCTCCCAGTGCCGTGGAGAAGCATTTCCTTCTCCAGCATGGGGAGTGGATAGACAAGCACTGGCCGAGCGGCGGCCCTGGCAGGGTGTTACCTCAGCCTGTGCTCTGCACAGGCTCCTTGGTGGGCCCAGGGACAGACTCGCCTCTCCAGTCAGGAAGCGAGCTGGGAGACGCCGTGTCCTGCGGGAGATGAAGCTTGCAGGGTGAGATCTCTCCAGCTGCAAGGGCTATAGAAACAGAATTGTCCTGGCTTGACATGGACAATTGTCCATGAAATGTTACAGGCTTGGGGATGAAGATGGGAACTAAGCCTTCTTCATTCTCTCTTTTTCACTTCCTGCTAAAGAACAACCCAGCTAATTAATATGATATAAATTTTCTAGTATAATTTTTGATCCCTCTCTTTGATGGCTTAGTTTGAGAAGTAGATTGGACAGAAGATCAGCTGACCTCATGCATTCTTTGCTTTTTAAGAAACTGCTGATTATAAAAGCTTAATTACAAGTAATATAGTTTAAAAAATCTCAGTAGTAAAATACCTAAGAATATAAAAGTGAAATTTAGCATGGAAACATATATTAGCAGGAAAATAAGTAATATATTTTAAATGCTGGAGATACTCATTTTTGGTTTAATATTTCCTTTCAGTGCCTTTATGAATACATGTTAATATCTGTTCCAATTCAATACTGTTTTTTGTTTTGGGGGCAAATTAATCTTTCTCAGGAGAAGGACTTTTTCTTCTTTTTGCCCTATTATTTTCTGCAACATCCTATACTTTTTAAGCACAACTAGTATTTCCAGCTTCTCACAGCTGCTTTGGTTTGGAGAGCTGTGAGCAGTCACAGCAGATAGAAGCTTGCTGTGCAGGGGATAGGATTGGGACATATGACATTTTACTCATCTTGGTTTGATGACTGATCACTGAGTTTAGAATATGCTCTGTCAGCACAATCAGACTATTTTGCAATCATAAATGTAATTGGCATTGGCCTTTAGTGCAAACATCACCTGCTTTTGTCTCTTTCCCCTCCAGCTCTAGCTCACGAATTTAGTCAGAACATTGGATCACATGAGCACAGGAGTATCAGGTTTGTTGGGAAGGAAGATTAAATAGGAGAGTGGGGACTAGGACAGGTTTGGAGAGAAAAAAAAACACTATGCTGGCTGGTCAGTGTGAGGATACTGCAGTATCTAAGAGATGCAGAGAGCAGGGGTGAAGTGCACTGACTTAAGTAAAAGACACCCTTGTGGCACTTTGCTGCAAAGCTTGGCAAGGCCGCCCTTGCTTCACACCCTGCCCTCCTTGCTAAGACACCACGATGGAAAAATCAGCAAAGGAAAACCCAGACCCTGACTGTAGGAAGGGAGGTAAACCCTACAAAGACTTGTTCTTCTCTTTTCTAACAGAGGGACAGGCAATAGTCAGTGCCCTAAACACTGTCCTGTTTAGCCCAATTAATCATATAATGCTATTAATAAGAAAGGAGGCTTAGATGAGACTCCGAAGAAAACTAAAAACATCTTTTAGTTCCTTTAAGGGTCAGCATGATGGAAAATCATGCACATCATGTGACTGGTGATGCCATTAAAAGGTGGTGTCGTACTAGCCGTTTGCAGAAGAGATGCTCACCTTTCATGGAGAAGAGGATACCAGAGGTAAAAGCTTCCTGAATTGACTCTCCTTCTGAGGGTGGCTGTGCTGGTCAGGCTGGCAACACGTTAATAAGGCAGGCTGGGGAGGGCAGCCCTGGCGTCTGTTCCCCTTCAACCACTTGTTCTGGAAGATGCAGGACTAAACCTGACAGCACCTATGAGCCAAAGTCAGTTTTTCAACTCAAAAACACTGAGTACCATTTTTTTCGTCTTCACCAAGGCTATCATTTTTGTAGTGCCATTTCAGTATTTGAGAAAAGAAGAATGCCAACACCTGGAATGTTGTTTATGGTGTTGTTCGAGAGGTTTTGTTTTGTATTTTGGCTTGCAGGAGCCGCGGAGCAGAGTGTGAGTGGGGCTTTGCAAAGCCCTGGCTTTTCCAGAAGAGGAAAGCTCCTGCTCAGCAGTCTGTAAGCGCCCTCTGGTGCAAGCGCAGCTGGCTGCCTTGGAGAGCTCTGCCCTGTGGAATCACTGCTCTGAAAACTTCCTCACAGGTGAGGCTTTGGCTGTTTTGGATAAGGGAAAAAGCAACAGCCTCCCTGTACTATGAACGCAGTGCCCTCCAAGAGATAATGTCCTTGGCAGGTTGGACACTGGAACTCTATGCTCAAGTTCTGACTTCACACTGAGATTTGTACTGAGATTTGTAGCAGTAAATGAGCTTAGTCCAGTGGAATTGAGATATCCAGTTGATAACTAGATTAGGAAAAAGGTATGTCTTCTGTGACTTTAACAAAGTTAAGACAAGGTGGCAGTAGGAAGGCTGCCAAGAAAAGGGGAGCTCCAGCTGCAGTAGATTGCACGAGAAGATAGATGTGAAGGTAGTAAGGGATGACCTGGTTTCAGGGGTGCTACTTGTGAGACATGGGTCAGAAGGACAGAATGATGGCTAAAGACTTGCTGGCAATAGGACTAGAGCAGGGGAAAAGGGAGAAAAAAAAAAAAAAAAACCATGGAACATACAAACTGTGCAAATTTAGTAAACTGAGCTTTATGGCCAGACAAGAAGTATAGGGAGAAATTTATAGCTAGGTGGGGATGACAAAAAATGATTAATGAGACAACAGAGCATCAGTGCAATAAATCACATCAGTGAGATGCACAGAAACAACACAGAGCATGTAGCTACTCAGGAGTTAGAGAACTCATTAATTCACCCAGGCAAATGGGCTGTCAGTCAGGTTTGCAAAGGCAGGGACTGAGTCTGGGCTTCTTCACGCTCATGGCACTGCCAATGCGGAAGCCTTTGAAAAATGGGGAAAGAAAATGGAAAAGAGATCAAACGCTGGAGAAATTCTGAAATATGGGATGAAGTTGCAGCTGTTATTGAAATGTTAGAAAAATCTAGCTGCTTATAATTATCTTTCTATATAGAAGGTATTTGCCAGGACAGTAATTTGTTGTTAGCTGGAACAGGCAGAGATGCTTGGCAATCCCGGTGCGCCTTGCTTCACCTCCTGGGTGAAGGCAGGACATGCACTCAGGGATGCATCAAATTGCTCAGTCCTGCAAAAGCAGGGCAGGCTGAGCTGTGAAAGAGATCAGAAGGAAGTAAGAAAGTGCCAGAGTTTGATGCTCTTGCTTCAGTTTCCCAAAGTAAGATTATGACGGTATGATTAAGATGAAAGTGGAATAGGAATAAGAAAAGAGGTAAAAGGTTATTCAGTTTGAAAACTTACAGTTAGGAGGGCCTAAATTTATCTTAGTTTATTTACTTTGGCTAATGACTTAAGGAAGTCTTAAACTACTGGATTATAACGGGGGAACTGGCATATCCCTGGAGGACTACAGAAAATGAACAATAATTCCATTTATAATAAAGGAGGGCTCACAAGCTAGTTGATTGAGTTTAGATTACTGAAAACTTACTGAGACCAACCATTAGCCAATTCCTATACACCTGGAGTACTCATAGGTGATTAATAAATGGACTTCTTTTTGAGAAAAAAAAATATTTAAAATAAAACAAAAAGATTCTTGGATGCTGATAAAGGAAAGCAATAGATTAAATGGATTAAGAGAGCTTTTACCAAGATTACTGATATTTCAGTGTTGCTTAAGCTAAAGATCCTGTGTAAAACCTTACCCCATCCTGAGACCATGTCTTTCCTCTAGTGATTTCTGAAAAACAGAATGTTTTTTGTAGGGATGCTGAGGGCCTCTTTGCAGGCAACAGCATCCTACTTAGGGTGTATTTTGGGAACAACATACCTGCACTGCAGCACAGAGCTCTACTGTGGAGACTCACTGCTGCCACGCGGATGTGCCCTCACAAGCTGGGCAGATGGGAAGCCGATTCCTGGCAGCCGCTGCTCGCCCAGCTGCGCCGGGCTGGATTATGCACGGCACTTGCACAGTCACGTACAGGTGATTTCAATAGGAGGGGCTGCTACCCAAATGTGTGCATGGGTTTTTGCTTATTCAGCACGTACAGCAAGGGGAAACTTGCGGTAGTTACCTGCTCTCGGCAGTTTACTGTCTGCTGCAGCATTTATTTCTCATCCACTTCTCGTGATCACAGCCCCTCTTTATGCATCTGAATAGGCTTCCTCCTTCTTGCCTGACGTTTTTTCCTATAAAATATTCTGTGTGCGTTGCATACAGACAGGTTGAACACCAGAAAGGTTGCATGGTGGTGCCAGAAATGCCTCAAGGAAACCTAGATTGCATAAACCAAAGCAGACACTTATTTAGTTGCTGGGCATCTAGTCACACTGTCAAGCATGTACAAAAAAACCACTTTCCTTTACTATCATTCTTTACTTGGTGAGGAAGATTTAGTGCAAATATCACTCTCAAGAGAGAAAAGAATTGAAAGAATCATCTGCCAAGAAAGGGCACCCTTGTTCTAAGATTTCCAAACACACCTTCTGTTGGTCATGAGTCATTACTAGAACAGATCAAGCCATGCTTAGCAAATAAAAAGTAAAGATGGCAAGATGTAACCTGTATAATGATCTGGACTGAAATGAATTTGAAAAGCAGCAAAGACCATATGTGACAAAGCTTACATTTCTTGTGCTGCTGCTGATGTTTCAGAAACATCAGAAGCACAGCAAGCCCTTCACGCACATTACCAAGATTTAATTTCTCAAATCAATAATGTGCTACTGCTCTAAGCTGATATATTTCCAAGGGAAATCTCTTCCTGTCTTTATTCAGGGCCTAGTACAGCAGAGGTTCTGGTCTGTGCACTGGTGACTTGACACAGAGAAATAATATCCCACTGCAGGGATATGTAAAGAAACAGCCTATCTGGTATCAAATTAATTTAACATCCAGATGCTTACATTATAATACACACTGCAGTGACATTATTTACAATTCTGTGTATATTTTTGTATTGTTGAAGAAACATACAGGAAAAAAAGAACCTAAGAAATTAAGGAGAGGGGAAAAATTCCTATACAATAATTGCTTAGTGGGATACATAGCAAAAATCAATACCTCTGGCCATGGCTTGGTGGGGACGAAAATACAGTTTGTTTCTCCAACTCATCTTTTAAAACTAAGATTAGGTAAGTAGTTTCCAGAATATAGAAAAAAAATGCTCAAATTATACTACTCTTTCTTTACCTAGAAATAATAATTGAACAAAAGCCAAGCTAGTGTCAGTCCTGAAATAAACTGAAAAACTATATGCATTTCCATGAAAATGAAGGAAAAGAACAGTTTTCTTTGGGCTAAGCAAGTGTAGCTTAAGAATAAATTCTGCATTGCGTTATAATTGTTACAGCCTTCTTCACACAAAACTAGCTCTTTTCCAGCACATATTCGCACTGGGGCTGAAGTATTTGCTTGTGCAAGGACTATCTACCTGGTGGTATGTAGCCTCATGAAATACAAGATTTACTTTATGGTCTGAGCAGTAGAGGAGCTGAAATACCGACATTAAGGTTGAACACAGCATGTCAAGAGTCAGTACACTGTTATATTTCTAAGGCAGTATGGCATTGAATCAAAACAAAACATATTTTTCCTCCATGAGAGAAGCAAGAGTGAGAAAGAGATATTCAATTTTTTTCTTTGTATTTTTCTGTGAGTGAAGCCCACAAAGCTACAGTCTCCCCTTGTTGCATGAAAGTGCCAAAAGGCAGGCGGGGAGGGTAGGATGCCATAATCTTCAGGGACACCATAGTCCAAAGTGCTGAGGTTGCCCTAAGGAATACTACTGTCACAGTGTATACCAGGGAGAAATACCACCAAAGAGATGAAAAATAAAGATACCAGTATTGCAAAGGATAATATCAAAGAGTTGCTACTCAGAAAGAGCCTACAAGGACCAGTGGAGTGATGCACAGAGGCCTGCAACAAGCACAGCAAGCACCTGAACATGCACACAAGTCTATGCTCCAGGGCTTAACAAGTTCCCTAGGTCAAAGTTCCCCCAGATGATGGCACTGGTGGCAAAGCAAAGCTGCTTTAAGAGGTTCCTGCCACAGCATCCTTCTCCAGTCCTCCAGTTTGCTGGCAATACTGAGAAGGGTTGATGTGTGCTGCAAGGCAGGAACACCCCAAGGGGATGCAGCCACAACACGCCAGCTCCGAGAGAGGCTTGGCAGAACCAGCACCAAGCACAAAGCTGAGCGGGGTGTCCTTTGGGTTCCTTTGGGAAGCCAGAGCTACACCCTCACCACCTCCGGCCCTGCGTGCTCCCTGCTACACCACAGAGTCTCCTGACATATCTATCTGTACTAGATTCAAAGGTCACAACCAAAAAAACATTGGGTATTTCCAGACATCTTGGTCATACAGATACTAAAGCTCTAAACAACCTCTCATTCCCAGCTCCATTTCCTGGATTCTCTCCCATTCTTATACCCATGCGAAGATAAAGAGTTCTTGTGCTTCGAAGTTTGAGTGTGTGGTCCTTGACCACATGAATCTCAAATGAGCATCTTCTTACCCAAGAGGCTGCTTCTGGAATGGCACTTGATTGCCAAGAAGCTCTAAGTTCAACCTGAAGAAAACTGTTATGTGAAAGACATGGAAAATTCCTGCAAAAGAAACTGACTTTTTTAACCTCCTCAATTTACCCCTAGCTGATGCATCACTGGGCAATCAATTTAAATAGTAGAAGATATATTAAAAAAAATCTTGAAATTACAGTGAGTTGAGGAACTTGCTTGTTGTATTGAGCAGATAATGGCTAGTGCCCAGTTGCAGCCTCAGATACAGGTACTCTGATACAGGAAAACACATCCAGTTGTCGTCCTCCTCTCCAAAGAGCTTTAAGCACTACTGTGACACTGAGGCACTGAAAGCACAGTGAAGCAGTTTTACACACAGCAGCCTAGCAGGGCATCACATAGACAACTTCATTACACTATGATGCAAACACAAGGCACTTCCAGTTCTAAGACGATACTCCAATATCGTGTTGAGATGGTAGAATTTCCAGATCCTGACCTTCAACATGGTGTGTGTTCAGTTATATGCATGACACCACTCTGGATCAATAAAAACTGACGTGCTGATCTGATCATAACCTACCTCCACTTGAACCTACTAGCAGAGGCTGGTCCTTCTTGATGCAGATGCAAGGACTCCAAATCCCTCTTACTAGTCTAGGATCTGTTCTAGTAGCCTCTGGTATTGTAGTAGTCAGTTTTCTCTCTGCAGAAAAAAAAAAGTTCATAACAGGGTGCTTCTGTGGAAAAAAAAACTCTGCTCAAAAGATGGGACAAGATATGTATTCAACAAAGGAAACTGGGAGGTAGCATGAGCTAATAATAAAAAGACTCTCAAATACAAAGTCTTTAACTCAGTATCAGAACTTCTGCCAGAATCCCTCAAGATTTACCTTACTAAATACTTTTCATATGGGTAATGATTAGTTTATTTTGTTATGTAACTGAACAGGTATAAAGGAGAGACTAGCTTTGGAAACTTCTCGGAGTGTATTTATTAGTCAGGAGAAGTGTTTCAAAAACATGGTCCAAGTGATACTTTAAATGGCATTTTATTTCTGTACATCTGCACAAACCTCCATTCTCCTCTGTGAAAAGATACTTGATATGCAGAAGACTTGATCGCACTACTTATTTACATGTGTAAGTTCCTGGATTTGTTTAAATTTGAGGACGGCAGTTCAAGAAAAGTCTATTTGTCTTAATCATTTGAAAAGCTTCTTTCTTTTCTTTCTCCATTGTTTATTGTCAATGTCTTCAGTATCGTCAGGAGGATCTGGCATTACAAAGCCATCAGTCATTCTATAGTAGACTACTGTGGAATCTGACTCAACTATGGCCAGAGTGACTGACTGCGGGGTGTCCGGTTTGTCTGGTGGGAGAGAGGCTTTCTGCAAGATTTCTCTTATCCTAGAAGAAAAAGAAGAAAAAAGTTAGAAATAGGTCCATAATCGTGCATTCATGACAGTTAGAAATGCACATAAAAACATACAACTTCTGCTCTGTTAAAAAGCAAAAGCCTTACAAGCCAATTTCAACACGATGCTCAATAGCTTCTGGAGGATTAAACAATTTCTTAAAAAAAAAGGACCTTGCTTTCACTTGAAAATACACTCAGTTCCACAGATTTCTGCTGGAAATGACTCAGTGTATGCCTCTAAGCTTTCCTTAGGTATACTAGTGCATACACTTCAAACCTCCCTTCCACTAACACAACCATAGTAAGCTAACTTCCAACACCCTTCAGTTTAAAAAACAAAATTATCTTATGAATAACAAGCCAGTTACTTTTTAAATTACAGTAGAGGTCAGCACTCATTCCCAGAGTCCTTGTAGCACAGTTCCAACAGGGGCATGTGAAACAATTACTGCAGGAGTACAGTAGCACACAGCCTGAGGACAGAGCAGTAACACCCCTGTAATCTAACTCCCTCTCTTAGCAGCAGTAACTCCTTCACCTAAAGGTCTAATGCAAGAGCGCTTATCTGGGATTCCTGAGACAGGGGCTTATATTCTGGGGACAAGTCATCTTTGCAGTGGGAAAAATCTCCCCCTCACTTTATGTGCCCGTAAGTTCTCAAGCACTAGAAAATACAGATTTTTCAAACTGGTCATTGTAGCTGAAAATTAGGGTCTTTCTAAACACATCAGTTTTCAAACTTCAAACATCATCTTCCCTTCCAAATCTCTTTGATCCCTTAGTAAAAGCCAAATAGGAAGTAGCAAAGAATAAGCAGCAGCCTGGAAAGTCTATGCTGTTAAAGCCATGTCTTAAGTACCCATCTGTGTTCTGAACTGTTCATAATTCAACTTGGCTAAATTCAACAGTGTCTTCTATTTTTACTATAGCCTCACACATAATGCAAGGCAAAGCAATACAGAACAGGGTTAGTCAGTCATTTAGTGTAACTGAGATCTTAAGGCTTTATGCCTTAGTGCTTCAGGATGATCTGCTACCACTTCCATCCTTGGGGCCCAGTACTCCTTCACAAAAGGAGTATCGGCTGCTATAACCATAAAAAACTAAAATTGTAAATGCAAGATTCTTCTCTTTGTCCTTAACACAGGCAGCACAGAGTTCTCTCCATGCATACCACAAGCTAGCCATAACGCAACGCAGCACATCTGCAGATTAGTGGGAGGGTATCTTTTAAAATAAGCTTTGGAATTCAGGAAATCTGTATCAGACAGCTGCATTTCCTCTCTTCCCCCTCTAGGCATCATTGCTAGCCTCCACATACAGCATGTTCCCAAAGTTACTTTACAGCAATGGACATTTCAAAGGAGGAGTCAGAAAAGAACACCTGCTTTGTGCCCATTTCATTACTTACTATCTACCATGAGTTGCAGAAAAAAAAAAAAAAAAAGTTGCTAGAAAGGTGCAGGAGTTGTTTTTCTAAACCTTTAGAGGCATGTAACATTCTTTACAAGAGGAAAAAAAGCCACTATTCTTGGCCCTCTGAAATTTGCTCGACCTCCTAAACAAGGCAAAAAGCCTTCATCAAGTAGAACCCCCTACATTACCTACCTCACATAACAGCTTCAGTGATTAAAATGGAGTCTTACACAAACACTTTTATGTAATATCTCCTCTTAGAGAACTAGTTAGCCAATTAAGAGGATTTATTGACTAAGTTCATGCTAGCAGACTAATTACTCTCATCACTGGAGACAGTACAAACATGGGGCTGCAGTTACAGAAGATGTTTTTGCTTAAGTGAAAGTGTATTTAACACCTCTGAAAATATTAAATAATATTTGAAACATACTCCCTCGAGAACCACAGTATCCTCCATTTATCAGCATCCTAATCAGTCTTCACAGGCCCCAACTTTGTCAGACATTCTGCAAACATCACTCGCAGAGACACCAAGGAGGCTGCAGTCACTGTCCTTGGTGCATGAGTCTCTACAAGCCATGCGTCAGCAGCTTACACCCCATAGGGATGCTGGTGACAAACACTACGCTGTTAGCACTAGGCTGGCTCCACTTGGCTCCTCCTTTCCAACAAGCATGAGGTTGTAATCTCACTTCACTGACTAGACATCAAGTTTTGAGTTTAGAAACTTAACACAGGAAAAAGGTGCAGCTGAAAAATTGTTAGACTGTGTCTAAAACAGTTAATACTGTTCTCCAGTGTCTGAATAAAATCTTAGCATTTCTCAAGTACAGTCTTAAGTAAAGCTCATGCTTGAAGAATGTACTATTTCACCTTGTCATATCCAGAAGCGGACTGCACAACAGAATACTCAGTCACCTTAGCACACAGAGCCCAGAATAGCCTTGTTCATGCATAGGTTCAGGTAGACTAGAAAGACTGAGTACAGATACCCTAAGCGTGCTACCTTCATGGGATTTATGCCAGTGAATGTCCAGTAAAAAAAATAAAGTAAAAACAGAGCGCCAAGAGAGCTCACAGAAACAGAACAATCAGGCAAGTGTGCTGGTGTGTGCACAGGGAAAGCCTGCAGAGCTAAAATATCCTGCATTCCCTCCTCTCCCTTCTCCCCCTCCCTCACAATGCTCCGTGTCTTTTCCTCAGGGAAGAGACAGTGTTGAGGCTCAGGTTTCAGGGAAAGGTACACCCTGCACAAAGGCGCTGTGAAGGGAAGACGCCATCGGGGCGGGAAGCTGCGCGGCCACCGCAAGCAGTGCTGGCAAGTTTGCCTTTCACCAGCATGATTAAAAAAGCAAAGTCCCACAAACAGAATGAGATTAAATATATTCTGAAAAAGTATTATTTTCTTCTGTTTTCCCCCATGGTCTTTCTCTCATCTTAATTTTTATGAAGATACTTTTGTATCAGATAGGCTTTCAAAACACACTCACAAAGTGATGCTGTGTTTTTCTGTCCAAAGAGAGGAAAAAAGTGTATAAGATTGGTGAACGTTAAGTTTTAAACAGTAATTTGAGGTTTGCCTGTCCAAGGCAAGAGTATAGAACAATCATAAAGAAACACTATTACAAGTAGCAAACTATGTGACCAAAAAAAACAGTAGTTTATTTTCATAATATATCCCACACAAGTATCATTGAGAAGCAATGGAAACACTGAAAGCCCAGAGTAGTTTTATGGAAGCTGTACAGTGCTCCATTTACCTTAAATGGATCTACAGCCCTCCTTACTATAAAACCCCAAAGGTTGTCAATCTGCCCTTTATACCTGCATGAGCAACTCAGCGCGGGCCTTGCCAGCTTGAACTGCCTCTGTCCCCTCCATGCAGGGCAGCACTGAAGAAGTGACATGAGCTGGTCTCTGTATCTCTATCAGAAACCATTCCTCTAGGCACTGGAGTGCAAAATTGCACCACATTTGTACAGACAGGCTCCATAATGGAGAGGACCAAAGCAGAGGTAGCCTCTTATAAAGCACAATACTTCCACTTTAACCAGCATTTCCAAAAGGGCGCAGTATGACCCCCAGGTTCACCATCAAGAAATAAATGTTGTTCTATGCACAGCTGCTTGTCCCAAATTTGGATTGTCCTTTGAAGCACACAGGAATGAGCAGAGCTGGGGGAAATGGAACACGCCCTGTTGCTTGGGATTGATTTCTAAACTAAAAGGCTGCTAAAGAGTTCATATTTAGAAAACATTAAATTAAATAATACTAACAGCAGAAGGAGCTACTGACAAAACTGTGAAAGGGAGACAAGATAAGAATATGTCACATTCCAAGTACATTTAAAATACAACCTAAAATGAAGATCTACTTCACAAACTATGGATTTAAGAGAATAAATCACTTTCAACCCTCAGATTTGTTTCAAAGGATGTTTATTAGCTTTAAAATTGAACATTTATACATTTTTTTCCCCAAGAGTAAATTACTATTTTAGCAAAATAGCCCTTTCCCTCCTAGACTGAAACAAACTTTGTACTCTTTATAACCTGGTGTTACTGACCTAATCTACCTTCAGCTCCCACACTTACATATAAAAAAAATAAACAGAACTGTGAGAAACATCAATTAACCTGAGAGTTTTTTAGCGATTAAAATTTTGCTTAGACAATGTTATTTGTCTAAAACAAGCACCAATTAATTCTACTAAGACTGAAAAAAAAAAAAAAAGTCTTTTAACACTATCTAGAAAATCCAGATGTCAATGTAACAAACTCTCATAAACTTGCTGAGTTTGTTTTATGCAAATGATTTCTGCCAGCTTCGAGACAGGACTACCTTTATTAAATTGTTTTATCCCATGCAGGGAACTGCAGTTCTGGGAAGTACTGACCACATACCTAGCGTGCACTGAGACTCTGTCTGCGGTAACGAACAGCAGCTAGCTCCCTGTCAATGGAGCCATGGATTCCTCTCGCAGATTCGTAAGCAAGAATGAATTTACTGCTCAATGCAATAGAGTACAAAAAATAGGTTCTCTGAACCTCAACCAGCTGTGTATGTTTGGGAGAATGGTCCAAGACGGAAAGAAGTTGTTTTATTCCCCAAGTCTCTACAACAGAAGATTCAGCGACCTTCTGTTTAAGTGCGCATATGCACAGCATGAAATCACTTTTCAGACTGTGTAATACTATTATTTGCATTGGCAGTTATTTGCTCCAGACACCATAATTTTAGGATTCAGTGAAAGAAGTGCTGAATTACTGTGTAGCATTACACTGAAATGGCAGGATGATCATCTAGTTGTTGGTAGAAATGGGCACAGGGCTTGTAAGCAAAACAGCTTCTGCCTTAAACAGTTAACTGTCATATATAAAATGGAAAAGATGGAATCATAGAATAGACTAAAGCGAATGCTGAGCAGCTACGGATGAGTGTTTTTACTTTAAAGTACGCTTACACTTACCATTTGCTTAGGCATCTTACGGGTGATTTCCACAGCAACTCTGCCAACTCTGCTACAGTCTTTAAGGACACGTTTCTATTCCTCTGCTGCTACAGTGTCAGCAGAAGAGAAATCTTCATGAGACACCTGGGAAGGCCGAGTTTGGCAGGCCCTTACTGAAGTGGCTCAGAAAGAAAAACGATCCCAGCAGTCGCTACTCTTGTTGGTTAAGCAGGAAAATACTGCCAATAAATGCCGCCAATTACTGGCTGCTCTTGCAGTTAGCACAGAATTTCCAGCCCCAGCAATGGGGAAAGAACGTTTCCAGCTTCTGACCCCTTCTGATGGCTTAAGTTTCAACATTAAGTGAGCTGCATTTATTTGTATTCATATCTTTTCCTCTACTTTATAGAGGAAGGTTATGGGGGGCTGAGGTTTCGAGCAAAGTAGCAGAGCGGGCAAGTACAAAACCTTCCTGACCACCTACAACTTGGGAACCCAAGTGAGAAATTTGACTTAAGACATTTAAGACACCAGATACCTCCAAGTCTCCTGTTATCAACAATCACAACAACAAAACATCCATCAATATGCAAATAAAGAGGCAAGCAACACTGTAACGTACTGTGCTTCCAACTCCCTCTGTGGGATGCATTTTTAGTATCCTAGTTCTACACTGCATAACTTTGAGCTGCAGCTGCAGTCTGTAGCCTTTTCTCTGTTCCCTGTTCCAACAACAGCGCTGAGAAGTTGATGCTGTCGAGTCGCTTCGATGACAGACTAGGCCTGGTTGAATTAGCAGGGAGCTGCTAATGTTATCCCAAGCATGTGTATGCATGTGGATACACAGGGTTCGAACTGGACTCCTAGAGTTACGTAGGACTCCAGTCAAGGTCCCTGTATTATTTTACTACTGATACTCCAGACATCAGTTCCTGAGCCCTGAAGAACATGTTCAATAATATAAATGCAGTCTTCCTGTCTGATAACAGTATCAAGTACATACAAGACTTTAAAGCACTCATATAGCACTACAGCCCTGTATTCAGCTCATTTTACTGACAACATGCTCTATGTATTTGGTCTATAGGAAAACCTAGTCACACGCTGTACTTTTAACCAATGTGGCACATTCATTCTTCGCTTCTCTAACACATATCCTTTCAGGAATGAATTCCATTCACACCGATGCCAGAAAAAGAGCAAACAGCATCACCACAGTACAAACAAGTTTAGAAGCTCCAAATGAAAAGCCCCAATGAAACAGTAAAAGATATGACATATATGCAGCGCAGTATCTCCCTGTCATTAAAACCCAATTAGAATATACTTGCTGGCATTAACTCAATGCCATGAATCAAAGTTTCCAACCCAGATGGAAACTTACTACATTAAACAAATACAACAACTCAGCACACATAGGAATAATTTCTCAAAAATCCCCTATCCTACCTTGTCGCCTTCTTTCCCCATCCAAAAAACAGTGTTCAAATTTTAACACTGTGAAATATTTTTGGATGTGTGCTCTTTTCTCACATATGCAGTGATCTATTCTTGCAAAGAGGTTGAATGACACTCAGTTTTCACCCTGCAGGTCCTGTTGCAAGGATCATGCCATATTTCTCCATAAAACCATGCCCACAAGAACGAGTGACCACTATTTGCAAACGCAAAATTTTCAGTAACTAGACCTGAATCCACCAGTATTTAATAAGCTAAATTCCTCCCCTGTCAAAAATGAAATGCTTCTGAAGATCCACTCTCAGGCAAACACATGGCAGAATTAAGATGGAAGCCTACTTGTAAGAGACAAACCTGCCACTTACAAAACCAAAACAGAAAAGAAAAAATAGCCATCGCATGTCTAAAATAACATTCCACACATGTGAAAGTCTGCTAAGGTTGCTGTCAACGGAGAAAGGATACAGTAAACACTAGCAGGATAGTCTCAAGGCTTGCTCTACACATTACACACACAACAACAAAAAAAGCACTACTATATGATGCAGCTAAAATAAATAGCTCAAATATTTAGTTATCATAGGAAGGAATGATAGATACCAGTAACAGATAATCAAGAGAATAAATCATGCTGCATATTTGAGGCTACTCCAACAGCCAGAAAAAATATTCTATAAAAATATTAGAATGGAATTTCTCTAAGCTGAAAATATTTATAACATCAGAAAGTCATAGTTATGTTTCTCTCCACTTGAGAATTACATGGTGTTGCATGTGCCACCGGGAAAGCAAGTATCTAAAAGGCATTCCTGAACAGATGCAAGTTAAAATCATAGCTCAAGAGAAAGTTAAACATTTAAATCTGGGTAAATAAGAGGAATTTCCGGTTAAAAATAGCAGGATTATACTTCAAAAGCCAAAAACAGAACAGATCAAATATACCAGGCTTATTCTTGGGATTCAACAATAAGGAAAAAATCAATATTTATTTTTAAGCAGGTCCAAAGGGTTTTTTTTAAAAAAGGTACTTTAAAACCCACAGATGTGAGAATACTACCAGATTTCCCAGACAACAAAAATTCAGCACAAGAATGTTCAAAGCATAGGGTGTGATAGTTTTGTATCTTAACCTTGTCTCTAATGTGTGTTTTGATACCCGTTATCTCCAAAGGCACATGCTACTTTTGAACAATATGAAGTGTTTATCAACATAAAGAGGCAATTGCTTTTGGAAACCAGCATAAAAGGATTAACACTTCTAGGGAGGAAGCAGAGAATGGATAACAGCCCAGAAAAATAAAGAAATAATGACTTCATATATATGTATGTCACAATACCAAGAATATGCCTGCTCACTGGTTGAAACACACCTTCTCTCTGATATTTTTTCCTTGTTTCCCTTCCCATTCCCTTCCCAGCTCCCAGTCAAGTTACCAGCAGCCTGCTAAATATGTCTACTCTTCATTTTATCTTGTGGGCAATTCAGTGCAAACTGAATTAGTATCCTCACCTTTCATGACTTAGTGATATGTACACAGGTACTGGCACCACCACTATTTGACTGTCCTCTTCTCTTTCACGTGCATGTAGACATACCAGCTGCAGTTCTGCTAATCCAACGTACTTGACTTCATGCCAGTTTCTCCCTGGAAGGGTTTATCATTGATAAGACAGATCAGAAAACAAAAAACAAGTTTTACCACTCATACAACAAACTTGGAATTTAATTTAACATTTTAGATTCTGTTTTCCTTCCCTCTCCTCCAAGTATTTGCTGCGAGAGATCCCAACCAACTCCCAAGTTTGCCTTCGGAGAGGCAGTCCTGTTAAGGAAATCTAAGGGATGAGCAGCAGTCTGACTTCAAAGCTACACTCTCTGATGGTAGATGGGGTCTGATCCACAAATCCATTTTATATATGGAAGAAGATGACAGTTGGTGTTTCTCTAGTTTTGAAGTCACTGTACCCTGAAACTAGTTCGAGTTTGAAATTTATCAATATCTAAACTGTGAATAGGTGCTAAAATCATGGTAACCTTTCCTATTTTTTCCCTTCTGTGTGAAGGGACGAGGCTAAAAGTTTTTGCAGTCCAACCGCAGTTTTCTGTTACAGCTCATTAAGCTGTTTTGTGTGGAGGTGTAATAACAATAGCAAATACAGAACCTTCTGGTCTGTGAAATTCCTCCAGTCCCTGACCCTGAAAACCACCGGTCTCCAAGAGAAAGTACAGCAGCTTTATTATGCTGGCTGCCTGCCTAAGTACAGTCCCTTCTCAAGAATTCCTTTTGGAAGAAAGGCAGATGGGGTTTTATGCATCACATAACTCTCTTTTTTTCCACTATTGTAAGACATTAGAAGATTATACTAAGTTTGTTGTAATTATTGCCACCACATTTCAAAGTTGTCTTCTCTCCTACAGGAATACTGCTCCTTTCCAGAAAAGGGGTATCTTCATTAGGCTTGCACACACCAGCCATTTACTTAGTAGAAATCCTGATAATGTATTAATTTAATCTAGAAGACAGAATTCTGTTATCAGCACAACTTCAGGTATGTAAGTTTTTATACCCTAGCACCTAAGACTACCAAAACATTTGGTGAGATGTCTGTTCACTGAATTACCTTCTAAGAGGTCCAGGTAAACTAGGAATGCAGCATAGATCTGAGCACTGTCTGATACATCGAGGGACATCATCTCGGTGAACTGAAACCCAAAACATTGGAGCGGTCAAAAAAAGTTCAAGTTGTGTTAAAATGCATGGGTCCTACCAAGAAACCTGCTTAAAGGATTAACAAGTGATTTTGCTTTCTAAACAGTATCTTGAAAGGTCTCTTTTCAACATCCCCCTTATCTTGGCTTACAGAAAGAACTCAAAGCAAAAAGGCATCACACCAGTTTCACACATTCACACACAGACACAACATAAGCACCCCCGCCCTTCTGCACGCGGGCCCTAACGGCTGCAGCCCCCTCGCGCCCCCCTCCCCCTTTCTGCACGCGCGGGCCCTAACGGCTGCAGCCCCCGCTCCCCCTCCCCTCCAGCGCGAGCCCTAACGGCTGCAGCCCCCGCTCCCCCTCCCCTCCAACGCGAGCCCTAACGGCCGCAGCCCCCGCTCCCCCTCC